>JAPMLY010002158.1:0-64911 GCA_026401115.1 Tetraselmis chui
CCATACACACCCACCCCATCCTCCATGACACTACCATCCTCTGCGCCCCCGACCGCCGTGCAGTCACAACCCTCTCCGGCCCCCGCATCCGACATAGATTCCAACTCTTCCGCCCCAACCTAACACACCGCTTGTTCGAAGAAGAAGTCTACCACCTCATCACTCGTCTAGGCTCCCGCTCAGAAATCCCCTCACCCACACCCGCCACCACCACACGCAACATATGAGCTGCTAGAGAGGACCTACTCACATCACTCCGCAACACCTTCCACACCCACACAGAACTCTACTCCGACCCCCTCAACACATCGTTGCACTCGCACACCTACCACTCCCTCTACCCCGAAGACATCGTCTTCTCATCCAGAGGCAGCAACGCACCACAAATCTGAAATTGAAATTGAAATTGTTCACAACATGTGCCGGCAAGCTGGACCGACTCTTGTCTCTCGGGCCACTCTACTTCGCCACACATGACTTATTAGCAAGTTGGGCCCGGGTCTCTTCGACCAAGTACGCCTATCGACACACCTATATGCAATGTGTGTCGACGTTCCTCGGGAGTTAAAAAACTGTAAGCAACCGCAGTAAGTGCCACAGTCCCCCCACCTAAGCAGTAACAGCGTAATAATCTTGTCATCAAGAAAAACAGATCTAAAAATAAATCCACTTGTCGAGAAATGCAAAACTAAACTGCTGCTCGACCTTCACGATGCTCGGCCCGCTCCCACCGAACCGGGGTGCCGACCGACCGAGGCCGGTCGGCGTTCGGGAGGGACGACGGGCCAGCCTAAGCTAGCTCCCGCGTGACTTCGGTCTTGCCGAAGATAGGAGGGGAAAGGCTGGCAAAAAACCCCTCCTCGCGTGGTCGCTCGTCGATCCCGCCGCCCCATCCCGTAAGCCCCGCCAAGGTCGCCGCCGCATCCGCCGACGCGACGGTCCTCCTTGTCGAGGTCCCCCGTCACCTCGAGGGCAGGTGGGGGGGACCGAGACACATAGACATAGAAAAAATGGGCGCTTTTGCCTCCGCACCTGAATTTTCCCCGCTCATTTCCCCGGTTTTTCTCTGTCTGGTACCCGGGTACCTGTCAGGTAGTCCGGCTTGCGTCCGTACCCTCCCCCCTCTGATCGCGCGTCCACCTAGCAGGCTTTGTTGAAACAGGGGCCTCCGCGCTCACCCGGCCCCCCCCGCAAGGGTCTCGTCTATCCGGTAGTGGGTATCGAGGAGGGGGGGGGGGGTCAAGTCGCCGTAGCCGGATCCGTCGGGCCGCGGGTGCACGGAAACTAGTCAAAACCCTCCGTACGGGGTTTTCCGGCGGCGCCGACCCGGAGGGTCGTCGTCGCCAGATCTTGTCGCTCCTTCCGTCGCGACAGGCCTCCTTGCCGCCCAAGCCTACTCCTCCCCCCTCGGGAGATGTATCATGTCGGCGTGGCGGCTCGCTAGTGAGCGCCCTACCTTGGTGCTGCTCCCTAACTGGCTCGACGCCGGGTACGGACATCAGTTTAATTTTCCAAAAAATCCCTCCGTACATGGCTTTCCGGCGGCGGCTGATCCAGAGGATCGCCGCCGCCTCACATAGCCGCTCCTCCGCCTGCGACCGGCCACCGGCCTGTGCCATGTCTTGCTTCCCCCCCTGAGAAGTGTCGACTGGCACAGGGCTGGTCGGCGGCTAGCGAGCGCCCTTTCCTTGCGCTACTTCCCGGCTGGCCACCACCAGCTCCAACACCCGCCTACTACCGTTGATACGGCCGTACCCTCCTCGCAATCAAACGGTCTTGAAGTACATGTCCCACCCCCTCGAGGTAGGACTGTTCTTAGTAGCATCTGTACGCGAAAAATCATATCGCACGGGGCGAGCGGGAGATCTTGGCGCCGGTATTGCACAGAAATAATTTTATTCAAAAGCCCTATGTACATGGCTTTCCCGACAGCTGCTCATCCCGCGGATCGAGCTGTCGGCCCTCTTAGCCCCCTACCGTGCCAGGCCTGGCACGGCTACGGGGTTTCCAGCGCCCACCACGGGGAGGTGAGGGGATGCCGACGGGCATGCGAGCGCACCCCCCTCCGGGGCCGCCGCCGCTGCGCCGCCGGCGGGCGCCACCACAAACCTGTCACGGCACCATAACACAAGTTAGTTGGTGCTAACTAACTTATGAGTGTCAATTAATTAGTCATAGCACCATAACCTGCTCCGAAACCATGTTTACATATCCCTCCGTAGGACTTCTAATGGACACATGTGTACGCTAGACTCCGGGGGAGTCTTGGCCCTCCACCTATAGGTGTTCGCTATAGGTGTTCGCCGCTCAGTCGCGATGCGATGCGGTGGGTTCATATACACAATATGTTCCTATCGGGTACCGACTTTTGGCGGTACTTGGATAAGGCGTACACCTCCGTTCCGGGAAGCGGCGGTTCTATCCCCGCTCATGCCATTCCGTGTCACCGTGTGTACATGGATTAATAGGTTATGGGCCCTCGCCTCACGTCACTCACGCGCGACAACCTGGTTCGGCGAGCTGCGATCGACAGCTCTCCCGCAGAAAGCAAGTTTCTTTAGACTCCTAGTACTTTCAACCTGTAGTCGGCGGTATCGCCAGTATAAACTGCGATTTTAAAACCCGCCACCACCCCTCTTAAGTCAGCCACCCGACGGAGATAGCCAGCCACCCACACCGACGCACTCGTCGTGTGTGGACAGGGTGCACACAGGTCCAAGCTGGAGAACGGCGGGGCGCACTATCGGGTGAATACGCATCCACATGTTGCACGCCAGCCGTAGCTTACCTTTTTTATTTTTATATTATCTTAGCGACTCAGCCGCCAGCGCAGCGCTCCACCTGTCCTGGCCTTGTCCTCGACTTGTGCCCCACACTAGGTGGAGGATACAGAGAAGGTGCTCTGAGACACCCCGGGGCTACATGCCGAGGGGTCGGCGGGCATCAGGCCGTCTCTTTGCATACCGATGTTAGGCACGAGTCCGGCTAGCGGTTTTTACCGCTGCATGCTTTTTATCCAGCTCTTTCTTTTTCGCCCTCTGTCGAAATGGCGAAGAGAACCCCGCCTGTTTCACCTGTTGATTCCCCTGACCCAGGCTCTCAGCAGAGCACTGTCGATACTACCTAGGGTGTTCTCGAGCTGCTCCTTGTGCAACTGACGCGCCTTGAAGCGTGTCTCGACTCGCGGTCGGCCGCCATTGATGCTCTTCCTGCTGCGGGTGCTATATCGCACCCCCTTGTCGCTCAGCGCCGCCACGATGCTCACCTCGGACACTTTCAGGACAGCCACGTCGTGCACACCCTCCCCCTGCTTGTGCATCCCCAACCTGGCTACGCCCCACAGGACGCACAGTCAGCCTTGTCTGCTGCTACCGCTGCAGCTCCTGTTGGCGACCCCGCCGTCCCACAGCGCCGCCCCGATGCGCACCGCGAGCCCCCGCGCCCCGAACTCGTAGGTGAACACTTGCAACCACCCCCCCAATACCCCCCCGCTGATTCTACCCTACACCGCGACCCCTCCCATCACGACATCGCGGTTGAACAACTCCCGCCACCCCCCCCCTACCCCCCCGTTGGATATGCCCCTCACCACCCCATACCTCTCATCCCGGAGGCGCCCTCTCACGGCGTCCCCCCCTCCCGTGACCACCCGCATTCGTACGCCCCGCCGCCTCCCATGGCCGGCCGCTCTCCCTTTCCCGGTGGCCCACCTCTTCTCTTCCATGGACATCATTCTTCCCCAGCCCAGCGTGGCGACCACACCCCCCGTGGCCGTCGTCGCCCCACCGTTGACCCCATAGTCATCGGGCGACCGACACACGCAACCCCCGACTTTGACCCAGACGTCCACCCCAGTCTCTTGGGCAGCCCCCACTACGTCCCCGTCTGCACGCGCCCCGCTGTCTCCACGGTCTTGTGCATCCTTGGCTCCGCCCAAGCCTCACCCACAGAGGCACATTGGCGCGCTCTGCAAAGGGTCCTCCGCTCCCTTCATGGCACCATCCACATGCGCCTGACGTTTGGGGGGGGCCTGGACCACAGCCTCCAACTCACAGGCTCTGCCGACGCTGACATGCTCACCAAACTCCTCCCAAGACCTGCACTGGCAAGACACCGAAGTGCGATCATTGGAGGACAAGACCCAATGCAACGCTTCATCCCGTAGCTACCTGCAGGGGGAGTGTTGTAAGTAATACCGCATACGTATTAGTTGCAGATAGCTACTGTAAGCTATCCTAGATATGATTAGTACATGTCTAGATCGGACATACCAATAAACTGTTTGACTCGGTACAGAGCTGTCGCTAGGCTACAGCTCACACACTCATGTTGTCCCGACACCACGCCTGTAGGCTGGTTGTCGCCGTAACTGTTCCGTTTGCGGGACTGTGACTGTAACTACGTTTGCGTACGTT
Source organism: Tetraselmis chui (assembly GCA_026401115.1). Taxonomy (NCBI): domain Eukaryota; kingdom Viridiplantae; phylum Chlorophyta; class Chlorodendrophyceae; order Chlorodendrales; family Chlorodendraceae; genus Tetraselmis; species Tetraselmis chui. The sequence goes on from JAPMLY010002158.1 coordinate 4,416, forward strand.
ATCTTCCACACTAACTGTGCGAAACAAACTGTTAGTTAGCACCAACTGGTTAACTTATTTTAATTCGCTTTCACTGCGCAGTGGAAGCGTGGGGGGCCCATAACCTGTTAATCCATGTATACACGGAATGGCATGAAGGGGGATAGAACCGCCGCTTCCCGGAACGGAGATGTACGCCTTATCCAAGTACCGCCAAAAGTCGGTACCCGATAGGAACATATTGTGTATATGAACCCATCGCATCGCATCGCGACTGAGCGGCGAACACCTATAGCGAACACCTATAGGTGGAGGGCCAAGACTCCCCCGGAGTCTAGCGTACACATGTGTCCATTAGTAGTCCTACGGAGGGATATGTAAACACTCCCCCTTAATGGACAAACTCCGGCCGGTGCCCTAGTAAACCCCGCGTAAACGCGGAGGGCCCATAACCTGTTAATCCATGTACACACGGAATGGCATGAGCGGGGATAGAACCGCCGCTTCCCGGAACGGAGGTGAACGCCTTATCCAAGTACCGCCAAAAGTCGGTACCCGATAGGAACATATTGTGTATATGAACCCACCGCATCGCATCGCGACTGAGCGGCGAACACCTATAGCGAACACCTATAGGTGGAGGGCCAAGACTCCCCCGGAGTCTAGCGTACACATGTGTCCATTAGAAGTCCTACGGAGGGATATGTAAACACTCCCCCTTAATGGACAAACTCCGGCCGGTGCCCTAGTAAACCCCACGTAAACGCGGAGGGCCCATAACCTATTAAACCATGCAAACACAGTTAGTGTGGAAGATAACGTACGCAAACGTAGTTACAGTCACAGTCCCGCAAACGGAACAGTTACGGCGACAACCAGCCTACAGGCGTGGTGTCGGGACAACATGAGTGTGTGAGCTGTAGCCTAGCGACAGCTCTGTACCGAGTCAAACAGTTTATCGGTATGTCCGATCTAATCATATCTAGGATAGCTTACAGTAGCTATCTGCAACTAATACGTATGCGGTATTACTTACAACAGCACCAACATCGCCAACCCGGAATAAAACCACGAATGCATGCGCCGCGCTATGGAACACGCAATCACTAGCGCCCACTCCATAGCCTCACACTCACCCAGCGCCACCATCCTCATACTCCCTCAATGGGAACACACACCTTATCGACATTCCAAATACATCAGCTCTCCATACACCCACCACATGTACACCCTTCCAGACATAGGCCTCCAACTCGGCCACACCCACCTCCTTACAGACAGTGCGTGCTCCCTCCGCCTAATACAAGGCTACATGAACTGCCCATTCGCCTACCGACACAATATACACCGTGAAACGCTCCTCTCCATCACCCACACCCTCAAAACCAGCTGCGAGTTAGGCACCCGCACACACCTCGGCAAAATCAAACACACCGCCACTCACTAGGCAACGACCTCGCAGACGCACTCGCTAACCAAGCTGCGGACGGACACCCACCCGACACAACATACACCACCGGTTCAGACGTGTCGATAGGCCAATGTACATGGCCATATATTCTCATACCAAAGACCCTAGGGGAGCTCATACCGTATTGATGCACCAACCTCAAGACAAACGCACACACATACAACACCAAACACACACACACACACACACACACACACACACACACACCTCACAAACCACCAAACACGGTGCCCTCCTCGCCCGCGCCAAGGAGGACGGCGCCGACTTCACATTCCACAAAAAACACACATCACTCACCAACATCCAATTCACCCACAAGCAAGACTTCATGTGGGGCGTACACAACACCCACCTCCTCACCCACAACCCCACCCTGCGTTACCCCATGTAAGGCCAATTCACCAGCAACGGCCACATGGCCGGTAACTGCCCCACCATGTATGGTTTAAGACAAGACCGCCACAACAACGCGCTACAACTCCTCCTCTCCCTCATGGAACGTCACAACAGAGGCCGATGGGAGACCATCACCGCAGACTTTGTTAACGAACCCATAAAATCTTTCGCATCCCCCACACCAACCCATACCCCTCTTGATTGTCATCCCCCTCACCCCACCCACATGCCCACCCGCCTTGTTGCTGCTGACGAAGGCCTTTCGCCCGACTCCCTTACCTCATGCCATGCCGTCCTCCCCATCGAGATTTCCTCACCCCCGATGAGACCCCCGGCACACAAACCCGATTTTACCCGTCTCCTCGAACCTCGCTACGTCGGTCACACGAACGGTCGCCGCCGATAATCCTCGATTAAAAGATTCGGATTGGGGAATGGAAGTATTGTACGGACCACAACCTATCCCACACAGCTCATATGATTCGCGCCAAATAAAGCCCCCTCGCCAATGCCATCCGCAAACACTCGCTTGGTACATAAGTGGACATCCTTCCCATGGCCATGAGCCGCGCGGGTACACCGCACTCCTCCGCAATAACAAGTCTCAGCTCTCTTCTCATCCTCCGCACTGACCCTCCTGACGAACTCATCTCAAAGCACGCCTCGACACCTCACGCACCATTGTACAGCTCAATGCGCACACCGTCCAATGGCTGCATCATCTCCTACTCATATACCGCATAAAATCCCGCACAACCACTCGCCGCGCCTCCGAACACTGCACCTACGCACGCCCCTAACTGCACGCTGCCACCACTACACACAACACACTCCCCGGGGGGGAAGTAAACCCCCCCCACCCTTTGGAGAGGTTGGACTTATGCGGATAACGGTCTAGCCCTTACTTGAAAGTTTCCTGAATGGCATTGTTGGGAGGGCCCAGAGACAGCTTCCGGCTCATACGGTACATGTTGTAAACAATTTCAATTTCAGTAAGGAAAGACTGGGCGAGGGTAGTAAGGGGGGCGCGTTTAGTGCTGCAGCGTCGGAGGGTTTGAATGTGTTTGCGGTTTTTTAGAGAGCCATGGAGTGTCCGGACGTGCGTTTGGTTGTCGAGGTATTTTGGAGAGGAGGAGGGGCCAAACGGCGGCTGCGTGGTCCATGTGGTTAGAGAGGAGGGTAGTAAATTGCGAGGCGAGAGTGTTTAGGTCGTCAGTGGAGGCAGTGGATGGAGTGGGGATGGGGGGGTGGAGAGGTTGAAGGTGGGGAGAGATTGAAGGGAGGTGAGGGCAGGGTCTCATGTAATTGAAATTGAAATTGAAATTGTTCACAACATGTCCCGGCAAACTGGACCGAGTGTCGTCTCACGGGCCACTCTACTTCGCCATACAGGACTTATTAGCAAGTTGGGCCCGGGTCTCTCCGACCAGGTTCATTTCTTATCGGCACACCTATCTGCAATGTGTATCTCGACGTTCCTCGGGAGTTATATAACTGTAAGCAACCGCAGTAATTGCCACAGTCCCCCCACCTAAGCAGTAACAGCGTAATAATTTTGTAATCAAGAAAAAACAGATCTAAAAATAAATCCACTTGTCTAGAAATGCAAAACTAAACTGCTGCTCGACCTTCACGATGCACGGCCCGCTCCCGCCGAACCGGGGTGTCGACCGGCCTAGGCCGGTCGGCGTTCGGGAGGGACGACGGGCCAGCCTAATCTAGCTCCCGCGTGACTTCGGTCTTGCCGAAGGTAGGAGGGGAAAGGCTGGCAAAAAACCCCTCCTCGCGCGGTCGCTCGTCGATCCCGCCGCTCCATCCCGTAAACCCCGCCCCAAGGTCTTGCCGCGTCCACCGACGCGGCGGTCCTCCGTGTCGAGGTCCCCCATCACCTCGAGGACAGGTGGGGGGGACCGAGACGCACAGACATAGAAAAAACTAGCGCTCCTGCCTCCGCGCCTGAATTTTCCCCGCTCATTTCCCCGGTTTTTTCTCTGTCTGGTACCCGGGTACCTGTCGGTTTTCCGGCCTGTGGCCGTACCCTCCCCCCTCTGATCGCGCGTCCACCGAGCAGCCTGTTCTTGAGCGGGGGCCTCCGCGCTCACCCGGGCCCACGCTCAAGGACTCCTAGGAGTATTAAGGTCTGTCGGGGTAGTGGGTGTCGAAGAGGGGGGGGGGCAGGTCACCATAGCCGGATCCGGCGGGCCGCGGGCGCCCGGAATTAAGCAAAACCCTCCGTGCCGGGTTTTCCGGCGGCGCCGACCCAAAGGGTCGTCGCCGCCAGATCGTGTCGCTCCTCCCGTCGCGACTGTCCTCCTTGCCGTCCCAGCTGACTCCTCCCCCCGGGAGATGACGCTGGACGACGTAGCGGCGCGCTAGTGAGCGCCCTACCCTGGTGCTGCTCCCCAACTTGCGTGACGCCGGGTACGGACATTATTTTAGTGTCCAAAAAAGCCCTCCGTACAGGGCTTTTCGGCAGCGGCTGATCCTGAGGATCGCCGCTGCCTCCTGTAGCCGCTCCTCCGCCTGCGACTAGCCACCGTCCTGTGCCATGTCTCGCCTCACCTCTCGGTAAGGTTCGACCGGCACAGGGCTGGTCGATAGCTAGCGAGCGCCCTTTCCTGGCGCTGCTTCCCGGCTGGCCACCACCAGCTCCAACACCCGCCTCCCACCGCTGATCCGGCCGTACCCTCCTCGCCATCAAACGCTGCCGTAGTACAGGTCCCACTCCTAAAAGTAAGGCTGTATCTAGGAGTATCTGTGCGCGAAAAAACATATCGGACGGGCCGAGCGGGAGATCTTGGCGCCGGTAGTGCACAGAAATTATTTTTTTCAAAAGCCCTCTGTACATGGCTTTCCCGACAGCTGCTGATCCCACGGATCGAGCTGTCGGCCCTCTTAGCCCCCTACCGTGCCAGGCCTGGCACGGCTACGGGGTTTCCAGCGCCCACCACGGGGAGGTGAGGGGATGCCGACGGGCCTGCGAGCGCACCCCCCTCCGGGGCCGCCGCCGCTACGCCGCCGGCGGGCGCCGGGTCTCATGTACCTTGGTGTGTGGTCGTTTGGAAGTCCCCCCCCCCCAAAGGACTCGGTGAGTCGGGTGGTCATGTGCGAGTCTGAGTCCCCATGCTGCAGCATCTGCGTGCAGACGGGTTAGTTGTGTGGTGTGGAGTTGGGGCATGTATACCCCGATGAGGAAGTACGGGGTGCATGAGTGTAGGGACGGGGACAATCCAGTAATGTGGGGGGCCATGTGGGGGGGCGGGGGTATGACAATAGAGGAGTGGAAGGACGATTTTCGAACAGCGAAGAGGACGCATGCGTGGGGTTAGGACACAAGTGAGTGATGTGAACGGGCGCTCTTTAGGAGGTATTGGGGGAGGGCGACGCGCCAGCGTGATTTGTGTGTGGTGTGGTTGATTTCTTTGAGGAGTAAAACGTCCGGTTGGTGGATGGTTGCGAGGTGCTCGACATTCATGATATATGTGTGGAGGCCTCGGGTGTTGAGGTTGATAAGGTGGAGCGGTTGGGCGACATGGTGGGGGAGGACTGGCGGAGGATGGGGAGGGGGAGGTGTGGAGTGTCGGTCGGGGGGTTGTTGGTGGGCGCAAATGGGAGGGTGGGAGGAGGGTGTTTGGGGGTAGGAGGGCGTGGGTGAGGACGGGTCGGTATGGGGGGGCGGAGGGGGTTGGGAAAAATGGGGGGAGAGAGGGCCTAGTGGGGGTAAGGATGGATAGGAATTGGGAGCGCCCGATAGGGAGGGGGGTGGAGCGGAATGCATGGTCTAGAGAAGGGAGTGTAGGGAGTAGACAAAAGTACGGGGGTCGAAAGAAGGGGTGTTGTACTCATAGTCGGGGGGTGCTGTAAGTATGAAGTATGTGTGGAGGAGGACATGGGTTCCGCACGACCATGCGTGGTTCGTGTCATTTTGGCGTGGAGGGTTGAGGATGTGTAGGGTTCCGGCGGGTGGCGGGAAGGTGGTGTTCCAGGGGGCAAGGAGTGAAAGGAAGCGAGTGAGGGCGATGAGTGGGGGAGGTAGGTGGAGGGAGTCAATCTAGGTAGCTGAGGTGTGAGCGAGGTGGAGGAGACCGAAGTGGGAGTGTTGTTCTATGCGGGGGGTGGGGGAGGGGGAGGCGCATTTGCGGGGGGTTTGGGGTTGGGGTGTGTGAGGGGGGTGGAGGAGGAGTCCATGGGCCGATGGAGTCTTCGGTGATGGTGGGGGGGGGGTGAGGCGGGAGGGGGTGTGGGCCGGGGCTATGGGGAGGGGGCGGAGGGGTTGATGGTGGGGGTGGTGCCGGGTGGGTTCGGGGAGGTGCTGCGGCGTTTTCCCGAGGTGTGGGGGGCGCGTGATGGGTTTGTGGTAGGGTGGGTGTGGAAGGAGTAGAGTTGAATGTCGGGAAGGGAGTCGAGGTCGAGGGGGTGTCGTCGTCGGCGTCCGTCATCGGGGAGTCGGAGGTCTCGAGCTGCCACTTGTTGTAGGTGTTGATGTCCAAGAGGTGGGGGGTCCAACGGAGGAGGAGGGCAGGGGGGCTGCGATAAAGGGTTTTGTGTTTTGAAATGATGAGTGGTTGGGGGGAGGGGGTGGTTGTGAAGATAGGGTCCGAGAGTCGGGCCCTATCGAAGGTGGAGTAGTGGTGGGAGTTGATGTTGAGTGTACATGAGGCATGGGTGTGTGAGCCTTTGTGAATGAATATGTGCTTGAGGGGAATGGTGGCAGTGCCGTTGGTGGAGATGAGGATGCAATACATTTCGGTGGTGAGTGAGATTTAGATAGTGGTGGCGATGTTGGGGGAGGGTGAGGGATGGGAGCGGTAGTAGAAGCCGTCTGGATTTTTTGTAGGGAGGTGTTTAGAGCGAGGTCAAAGGCGGAGTCGGGGGTGTGATCTAGCGTGATGAAGTGTGTACTCGCGTGCGGTTTGGTGAAGGAGGGTGGAGAGCCAGTGTGTAGGGGTATGGCGCCGTCAACGTCTATGCATGGTAGGGAGAGGGTATGTTGGGATTGGATGAGGACTGTGGTGAGGAAGGTGGCCGCCCATGAGGTGCATGGGACCTGTCCATTGACAAGGGGGTGTGACGGTGATTTTGTGAAGATGTGAGGTAGGGGGTACTTGTGTGTGAAGTGGAGTGTGAATGGTTACATGGCCTGATTGTGAATGGATGGGATTCTTGGGCAGGTGGAGGTTATATACCCAGATGGAGGAGGGGTCGTCCTTAATCGGGATTGGGTCGGAGACTGATTGGATGGCGTCCGTGAACTGGAGGAGGAACTGTGTGGACTCCGGGAGGTCCTCGACGTGGGAGGCAAGGGACAGCGAAATGTAGCCGTCGTTGGAGATGTCGGCTCGAATCCCAGTGTCGCCTTAAATGGAGACATAGTCGTCGACGTAGAAACCGCTGCGTTGATCGCAAACTCCACGTTGGTAAGGTGTTGAACCCATTCGTCGTGCAAGGGGTCGTGCACGTAGCAACGTATGACTTGCTCCCATGTTTGATTCGCTCGTTCGGTTTGGCCATCCGTCTGAGGATGATAGCTCGTAGAAATATTAAGCTTGGTGCCAACAACCCTAAGTAGGGTTTGCCGGAAGTCGCTCATAAACCGGGAATCTCGATCGGATATCAATTTCCGTGGTAAGCCAAAATGCCGCTATACAGCGCGGTGCATGACCTTCGCTAATTGCTCCGCTGTAATCGTTTTTGTAATCGGCTCGACAATCGTCCGTTTCGTAAGCATACAAACGAATACCACCACAACATCATGCCCATCGCACTCGGGAAGGTCCGTAACCAAGTCAAGCGATACGTGTTCGAAGGGCGTGGTCGGTACCTCGTGCGATTGAAGGAGGCCATAGGGCTTGTGTCGCGTTGCCTTGCTACGTTGGCCGGCAACACAGTGCGTACATAGTGTTCTACTGTCCGCTTCATGTTCGGGTCACTCCTGCTAGTAGTCAAGTAATACCATGATGTCCCGCGGTCGGTGCGTCGTGTAGTTCGTACAATGCTCTTGATCGCAATGTAGAAACGTCCGGAACATACAGTCTTGTCCCGTAGGCGTACAAGAGTCCATTCGATTGACGTACCAGCCCTATCGGCAGAGATTTCCGGGTAAGCATGTATTTATCGAAGTCGTAAGCGTTTTTTATTTCCGCATGAGGTCCGTAGTAAAGATGTAACCGGGATTCCAGGGAAAAAATTTGCGCGTGTAACTCGCATTCTGCTTCGTCGTTGGTCTAATCGCGTAACATTTGCAGGTTTTGTAATGAGTCCTTCACGTCAAGTCGGCGAGACAGAGCATCTGCATGGTTGACTGCTCCTTTCGTGTAAAAATTTCCGTCTGTCGCAGATTAGGCGCTAGAACTTGTAGCCATCGCACTTGTCGAGTAGACAAATCGCGTTGCCGAAAGAAGTGTCGCAACGTGTCGTGGTCCATAATTACCGTAAATTTCGCCGCGCCATCCAAGTAGCAACGGAATTTCAGTAGAGCGTCGCGCACTACTAGTGACTCTTGTTCGTGGACATGATAGTGTACCTCATGTTTGTTCATCTTTCGAGCATGATACGCAACATGTTGTAGTCCAATAACTTGGTCTTGCAGCCGCACAGCTCCCACTGCAAATCCAGAAGCATCCGTGTACAAAGTGTACCTTGCATTAGGAGAAGTGTCATGAATTACCAAGACTGGTGCACGTACCATCGCGCCTTTAATTTGTCCGGATGCTGAATGGGCTTGAGGAGTCCAACGAAATTCCGGTGTCTTCTTGGTCAGGTCTGTTAATGGGGTTGCTAGGGTTGCGAATTGGTTGACAAACTTCCGGTAATATCCAGCAAGTCCAAAAATTCCTCGTACTTCTGTCACAGATTTCGGCCGGGGCCAATTTTGTACTGCCTCCATTTTGTCGGGGTCCATTCGGATATGTCCAACTTCCACCACATGTCCCATGAAGTTGACGCTCGATCGTCCGAAGGAAGACTTAAAGTTTGATATGCAACTAGTATCGTTGCTGCTCTCGTAACACGAGTCGAATATGCTCTAGGTGTTCATCGGCCGTTTGATTGTAGACCAACACGATGTCCAAATATACCAAGCAGAACTTGCCAAGATACATGGCTAAAACTCGATTCATCATCGCTTGGAATCCAGCTTGGGCGTTGCAGAGTCCAAGGGGTAGAACGCAGTACTCGAACAATCCGTAATGAGTTCGGAATGCTGTCTTATGTATGTCGCGCTCTTTAACTCGAACTTGGTGATAGCCCTTAAACATGTCCATCGCACTGAAACAATGAGCCCCACATAGCGAGTCGAGTAATTCATCGATCCGGGGTAGCGGTGTACGGTCTTTCCTCGTAAGGTCGCTGTGTTTCCGATAGTCTACGCACATACGCATGGTACCATCCTTCTTGCGCACAAATAAAATCGGGGCACCGTACGGAGATTTCGACGGAGAAATCCAAGCTTTTGCGAGTAAATATTGTAATTGTATCTTAACCTCTCGGAGTTCTGCCGGTGACATACGGTATATTCGCTCCTTAAGTGGATCATCGTATTCCAAGTTAATCTCGAAGTCACAATCGCGGGTTGGTGGTAGACCGTCAAGCTCCTTAGTAATGTCCGTAAACTCGTTCATGGAATCTCGCATCGAAGTGGTCCACTCGGGTTGTTGATCGGTATTGATGTCGTCGACCGCGTCATGTACTTCTCGTAGTCCAATCATAAAGAGGTCATATGGTTGTTGTCTAAGCAGTTTTGCCATCGCAATTGCCTCCAAGTGATGTACTTCCATTGTTAGCAACCGCCTCCTTATGTACTGTGCTTATGTACACTGTAGCTATTGTCTTGCCCTAGTACTTTGTGTTGCACTGCTTGCGGTCCTGTGCGTGCCCGCCAGTGTCGGCCGGCCGGGCCATCCGTTGCCTCGCCGGTCGCCACGCTTCTCTGTTCACTCTCTTTGTCCCACACATGGCCCCCATGCGGGGCCAGCTAGACTATCCCTTGTCACTATCATGCGTCCCTTCTCGAACCACCTTTCCTTGGTTCAACATGTTATGGGCTCCTCCACTTGGTTACATGGGATTTTTTTCTCTCTCTATATGTGGGGAACCGTCGGTATCTTCTAGGCACACTGGCAAGCGGCCATTTCGGCCCAAGTAAGGTCAAACCGCACCCTCTCTCGAACCTTTTTCCTTCTAGTTCAGCGGCTATTTCGGCCCAAGTAAGATCGGACCGCACCCTCTCTCGAACCTTTTTCCGTCTGGTTCAGCGGCTATTTCGGTCCAAGCAAGGTCGAACCGCATCCTCCCTCAAGAACCCGTGTCCATGGCTCTACAACTCTCTTGACACCAACCGCTCTGTAGGTTGGTTGTCCTTCTTTTCTCTCTTCACCCGTATACTTCAGCTCTACCCGCGCCGGCCACCGGTTTCATCGCCTACTTGGCTAGCGCAGTACTTTCATTAGTACTTCTCCCAGTTGTTTTCGACGCAACGCTCATTTGACCTCAGCGCCGGTCTAACCTTGCCCACGCCGAAGGGGGGGGGAAATCTACACGAGCAGTGTCCGGCTATTGCTCTCGAGTGGCTACACGGTGAATACTTTCTTGCATCGCTATGCTCCTTCCCCGCCGGTCGCTACTGTGATGCGCTGACCAATTCGCCCGTGGACATGTTCTTCCATCGCTACATGTCATTCCAGTACTTAACGCAGTGTATCAGACACCGCTTTTGTTGGCCGTTAACCGATAACAGCGCGTTTTTGTAAGCGCATGTCGCACCGCCTACTCGGACCTCGGCCTAGCGCAAGGCTTCTCCTACCGTGACAACCGCTTGACACGCCGGGAAATCCTATGGCAAGCTCGATGTTGTATGGCAAGACCTTAGCTACATTAAGGGGGAGTGTTAGCAACCGCCTCCTTATGTACTGTGCTTATGTACACTGTAGCTATTGTCTTGCCCTAGTACTTTGTGTTGCACTGCTTGCGGTCCTGTGCATGCCCGCATGTGTCGGCCGGCCGGGCCATCCGTTGCCTTGCCGGTCGCCACGCTTCTCTGTTCACTCCCTTTGTCCCCACACTTGGCCCCCATGCGGGGCTAGCTAGACTATCCCTTGTCACTATCATGCGTCCCTTCTCGAACCAACTTTCCTTGGTTCAACAGCCATAGGTACGGTGTACTCGTCACCAAACACCATAGCCTCGCCAGTTTTACGGTCGCGAATCGTTTTAGTAGACCAATTTATATCCGGGTTGACGGCTTGTAACCAAGGCTGACCGAGGATTATGTCGAGTTTATCCAATTCTGTCATAACTGCGTCCAAACGTATGTCCATGGTCCCTACTATGAGCACTTCATTCCGTAGCCGCGGCGAGTCGTAGGTGTACTTCCGTCTGCCAATTCAATCCGGTATTCCTCTCCAAAACCGTCGGAATGTGATGCTCCCGTATATTGAACCATGCAAACACAGTTAGTGTGGAAGATAACTTACGCAAACGTAGTTACAGTCACAGTCCCGCAAACGGAACAATTACGGCGACAACCAGCCTACAGGCGTGGTGTCGGGACAACAGAAGTGTTAGAGCTGTAGCCTAGCGACAGCTCTGTACCGAGTCAAACAGTTTATCGGTATGTCCGATCTAGACATGTACTAATCATATCTAGAGTAGCTTACAGTAGCTATCTGCAACTAATACGTATACGGTACTACTTACAACACTCCCCCTGAAGGTAGCTACGGGATGAAGCGTTGCATTGGGTCTTGTCCTCCAAGGATCGCACTTCGGTGTCTTGCCAATGCAAGTCTAGGGAGGGGTTTGGTGAGCATGTCAGCCACCATCTGGTCAGTGGGGAGGTATCTCAACTTGATGGTTCCTTGCTCCACGTGGTCTTTGAGGAAGTGCCACTTCAGACCGATGTGCTTAGTCTTATCGCTGACCAAGGCATTCTGGGAGTATGCAATGGCGCTTTGGTTGTCCTCCCAGATGGTGGTGGTTTCGGTGATGGGGGAGTTGAAGATTTCCCCCAAGAGTTGTCGGAGGTGGAGTCCCTCCTTGGTGGCGTCAGCCGCAGAGTAGTACTCGGCTTCACACGTGGATTGAGCCACACAAGTCTGTTGTTTGGACTTGTAACTGACTGGCCCGCGTCCGAGGGTGAAGAGATAGCCGGAGCGAGACTTGCCGGTGCTGCTGTCGTTGGCCCAATCAGCGTCGGCAAAGCATGTGAGTTGGAGGCTGTGGTCCAGCCCCCCCCCCCCCCCCCCAACGTCAGGCGCATGTCGATGGTGCCTTGAAGGTAGCGGAGGACCTTTTTCAGAGCATGCAAGTGTGCCTCGGTGGGTGAGGCTTGGGCGAAGCCGAGGATGCTCAATGCCGTGGAGACATCGGGGCGGGTGCAGACGGCTGCGTACTGGAGGCTGCCCATGAGGCTGGGGTAGACGTCCTTGGCCACCCCGGTGAGAGAGGGCGAATTCATGTGTGCGAGGCCGGCGAGAAAGCCCGGGTCCATCGGAAGTGACGACGGCTTAGAGTCGGACATGCCGTACTTGGCGAGTATGTCGCGCAAGTACTTGGACTGGTCCAGCGAGATTGTACGCGTGGAGCGATCGCGGGTAATGTGCATGCCGAGGAGTTGGGAGAGGTCGCCTAGGTCCTTGATCTTGAACCGTGCTCCGAGTTGGGCTTTGAACGATGCGAGCCAAGTGGCATCATTGCAGGCCGCGGGAATGTCATCGACGTACATAGCGATCATGGCGAAAACGTGGCCGGTGCGGTAGATGTGTATGCACGGGTCGGAGACGCATTGTTGCCATCCATGGTCGACGAGCCATGCACGAAGTAGCATGTTGAACTCGCGGGGGGACTGCTTAAGGCCGTAGAGGCAGCGCTTGAGGTGACAAACCTTGGACGTGCCATCGGTGAAGTCGAGGGGCTGGCGGATGTACACATCCTCCCGGATGGGAGCGTAGAGAAACGCTATGTCGATGTCAAGCTGGCAGAGTTCAAGGTCGCGGGCGGCTGCGATGGTGAGGAAGAGACGCAGGCTGGCCATGCGGATGACCGGGGAGAAGGTCTCCGTGTAGTCCATGCCAGCGCGTTGGCTGCACCCCTTGGCGACGAACCGCGCTTTGAAGCGGGAGACGTCGCCGGCTGTATCCGACTTGACTTTGAAGATCCACATGTTGTTAACGACCATGCGGCGTGGGGGGAGGTCCACAAGGTCTCACGTGCCGTTGCTGATGAGGGAGGAATACTCTTGTTGCATAGCTGCTTGCCACATGGGGGCTTGGGCGCTGTCCAGCGCAGCCCGGTAGGATTTTGGTTCCACACAGTCCCGGGCGGAGAGGAGGGCGACGGCAGTAGGGGACGTGCCGGCAGGTGTGTGTGGGGGACCCGTGATAAGGTCGGGGACGTGAGGGTGCTCAAATATGTCCTCTTGAGCTTTGCCTTGTTCAGGATCACAACACGCCGTCACGAGGGTCGAGGGGTAGTCGGACAAGTGGGCAACCATATTGCCGTATCGAATGGGGTGTGAGCGGAGCCGAGCATGGCGAGGGGCTGCCGGGGGGGGTAAGGGTGTGGGTAATGTGAGGTCAATGGGGTGGGATAGGGGTGAGTCTGCGGGTACGTCTTCCGAGGAGTCGGTGATGACCGAGTCGACGGAGGGTTGTGTGTCGAAGCCTGGGGTGTCTTCCTGAAAGACAACATGAACGGAAGTGGTAATGCGACGCGTTTCCGGGTTGTAGACACGGTACCCGGGTGCGTCAGGGGGATAGCCCACCAGGACGCCGCGAAATGCTTTTTCACTGAGTTTCCGACGTTGTTTGTCGGGGACCTTGGCGAAAACGGCGCAGCCGAAGACGCGGAACTTGGAGGCGTCGGGCACCGACGACGTAAGGAGTGTGAGGGGGACGCCCCCATTGGGTCCGACCGAGCGACTGTACGTGCGGTTGCGAAGGTACACAACAGTGCTCACAGCGCACGACCACATGGAGTTGGGAACGGCCATGATGTGGAGCATCGCCGATGCATTGTCCCGGATAGTGCGCCAAGGACGCTCGGTTTTGCCGAGCATGTGGTGGGCGTATGGGGTAGAGAACTGTACCCCGACGCCGAGGTGTGCGCACATCCGGCGAGTGACAACAGCTTCAAACACAGAGTCGGAGTCAAACTTGAGGACCGGTGCGAACGCGCCCGTCTGGGAGTGATGGCGGACATGCAAGTGTTTGATGTCCAAGAGGATGGTTTCCAACTCCAAACATGCGTCGCCTTTAGACTTAAGGAACCGCACCCACATGTAGTTGGTGTGGTGGTCGATGACGAGCAAGCAGTAGCGGAGGCCATGTGGGGAGGGGACATTGACCGGGCCCCAGAGATCAGCGGACAGATTAAGGAGGGGGCGGGATGGCTTCGCGCAAGCGGCTGTGTTGCGTGGTGCAGATGTAATTGTTGGAGTTTGGAAGTTATGGTTACACGGGTAGTCTAGCCGGCCCCGCTAGGGGGCCAGCAGTGGGGACAAAGGAAGTGAAAAGAGAGAGATGGCGGCCGGCAAAGGCACCGGCAGGGCCGGCCGACCGCCACTAACGGGGAAATAGAGAACCGCTATTAGTACAACACTAAGTACTAAGATAAGGACTAGCTACCTTGTACATAAGCACTAGGTAATGCAATGCTAGTGCTAACACTCCCCCTCAAGGTAGCTTAGGTCTTGTCGTCGCCCTTGCTTGTCTTTAAGGAAGGAGTCATCTAGGTCGTAGGCGTTGTTCTGGTAGCGGTATCTCAGGCCGGGTAGGTGACGCTACAGGTGCTCACAGGAACGGGATGCTACCGGCGAGTTGCCGACAATAAACTGGTCCAAATGTACTGCTTAATGTACTAGTCTGGCATGTAGCGGGAAAACCGTCCACGGGCGAATTAGCTATCGCATGAGAGCGACCGGCGAGTGCGGGGAAAAGCCAACAGGGCTGCCACAAGCGTGTAGGCACTCGAAAAAAATAGTCGGGCGCTATCGTGTCGACTCCCCCCCCTTCGCCGTGGGCAAGGTTAGAACCTCGCTTTGTCAGATGAGCGTTGCGGCGTTGCCTCGGGAAAAAACAAAAACAGTACTATTTAAAGTACGCGCGGGCCGAATTTTCGCGAATCGGTTTGAATTTGATTTTGAAACCAGATCCGGTCGATAGCATCGGTGAGCTGTGAGCAGGGTGGTGTAGACAACCAACCTAGGGCGGCCATATGTGACCATGGGCGGCTGGTGTCGGTAGTGGTAGTTCAAGCGAGTATCTGGGTTGCACGCTCTTCTCCTTGGGTGGCGGAGGCGGTACTGCTAGCCTAGGGCGGCCACGGGGGACCTTGGGCGGCTAGCGTCGGTGTTGACTTCAGAGCGAGTATCTGGGTTGCACGCTCTTCTCCTACTTGGGGCTGCCGTATTTCGGAGGTCTGACTATCCCGGGTAACGTTGTGGGGGGCCTATAACCTGTTGGAATTTGGAAGTTATGGTTACACGGGTAGTCTAGCCGGCCCCGCTAGGGGGCCAGCAGTGGGGACAAAGGAAGTGAAAAGAGAGAGATGGCGGCCGGCAAAGGCACCGGCAGGGCCGGCCGACCGCCACTAACGGGGAAATAGAGAACCGCTATTAGTACAACACTAAGTACTAAGATAAGGACTAGCTACCTTGTACATAAGCACTAGGTAATGCAATGCTAGTGCTAACAGTAATGGCTTTGTGGAGTAAGCAAGAGTCGCAAGAAACTTTGTTTACAGTGCTAGCTAACACATGGCTAGTCGGGACACCGTGAGTATGCTGGGCCTGAAGGCTTTGCATGTTTAGGTGGCCAAACCGACGGTGCCATAAGACGGGATCACACTGGGCAGTAAGGGCAACCTGAGGTGAGGCGTCAAGCGCCGCCGTTGTGGATGGGCTTGAAGAGAGGTCTGGCTGGTGGGGAAGGAGGTGGAGACCGTTTCCGGACGGTTCTAGCACACCCATGCCTGTGGGTACCAAAAGCAGACCAGTGTCAGAGTTGGAGGGGAAGACGAATTCACAACCGCTGTGAGTTTGCATCCAGCTGACACTAAGAAGTCTGCCGATACGCTAAGCGGAGCGAGATGACATGTAAGGGGTGTGGAGTGCATACATAGTGCGGTGAATGAGGTGGCCAGAGGCAAGTCTGACAGAAATCCGCACTAAGCCACTGCCCTTAACGTCAACGCCGACACCGCCCACGCGAGAGGGAGCGGAGGGGGGTGCGAACTTCACGAAGTCATCTCGGAACGCGGTGAGGTTAATCGAGCAGGCGGAATCAACAACCCAAAACTGTGACAGGTTACGACCCGGGGCGAGGGAAGAGGAGAATGCCACAGAGCTGAAAGGGACACTCACCTCGTCGTCATCGTAGTCATCAGCGCAGTCCTCGATGGTGGGTAGGCAGTCGGTGTCATCGGCGGGGGCGTCGTCGGCAGGGACGTCGCTCAGCAGCGCAGCGTGAGCAGAGGTGGTGCCACAGGCGGCGCCGTACTTCTGGACGGTCATCTTACCCTTGGCGAGATTCCACTTAAGGATAGCGTCATCCGTGGCAGTGCATGCGGACATGAGATGGTTGAGGCTGCCACAAACGCCACACTTGTTGGGTCGATGGCCGCGAGGATTACGGTGTGGTTGGCCTCGACCGCTGTGCGAGCCTCGGCCCGCAGCGACGAGCGCGGAGATGGGAGGGGGTGATGTGGCCGGAGCGGGTGTGTCCGGGGTAGGGTCGTCGTCCATGTTGTGCGCGAGGTGGAGAATGCTGGCCATCACTTCATCAGCCGACATGAGGTAGTCTGTGTCAAAGGTGTTGATGACGCATTGCTTCGCCTGACCGTGTGGGCCGCTGCTGGAAATACCGCGCAACATGAGGAGACCGAGGTTGTGGGGGTGGATGGCAGCGGAGCCATCAACCATTTGGCATGTGTCGTTGTAGTCGTCAAAGGTCTGGCGCATGTAGTGGACATAGTCACTGAGTGACAGACCATGGCGTTGTCTGACCATCAGGTTGTCCAGGAGGGACAAGGAGCGAGCAAAAGACCGACAGTCGAGGCGTTCACACAGGATGTCCCACGCGGCAGCGGCGCAGTCAAGGCGGGCTGGAGAGACGCACTTCATCGCCTGGTCAGCGCGCTGATTCGCGTTGGCTGCATGGAGGAGCAGCGTGTAGGCGTAGTGCTGTGCTGGTTCGTTGAGCCAAACGCCGGAGTCGCGGATGGCCAGCTGCGGAATGAGATATGCGGCCTTGATGGAGAGGAAATTAAGGAAGGTCCTCTTCCATTGCTTAAAGTCCGTGGACGGGCCCATGACGGGGACCGACATCTTCATGGACCGGTTGAGGGCGTCCTTGTCGAAGCCGGGGGCTTCGTGTGCCGCCCGGCCGATGACTACCGGGTCAATGGTGGGGCGACGGCTGCCACGGGTGGTGGGGTCGCCACGCTGGGCTGGGGTAGAATGCCGGCCATGGAAGGGAGGAGGCGAACCACCGGGAAAGGGAGAGCGGCCGGCCATGGTACGCGGCGGGCCGTACGGGTGCGGGTGGTCACGGGAGGGAGGGACGAGGTGAGAGGACGCCTCCGGGATGTGAGGTCCGGGGTGGTGAAGGGCATATCCAGCGGGGGGGAAGGGGGGGGGGGTGGTGGGAGGTGTTCAACATGGAGGTCGTGACGCGAGGGGTCGCGGTGCGCATCGGCACGCGAGGGCTAGCGGGGCGCATCGGGACGGCGCTGTGCGACTGTGGGGTCGCCAACAGGAGCTGCAGTGGCAGCAGCAGCGAAGGCCGTTTGTGCGTCCAGTGGGGCGTATCCAGGCTGGGGATGCACAAGCAGGGGGAGGGTGTGCACGTCGTGGCTGTCCCGAAAGGGTTCGAGCTGAGCATCGTGGCGGCGCTGAGCGACAAGGGGGTGCGGATTAGCAACCGCAGCAGCAACAACAACAGCCTCGGCCAACTGCGAGTCGAGGCGAGCGTTAATGCGCGCCATTTGCGCAACGAGCAGCGCGAGAGTATCCGGGGGGGGTCGAGAGTGCTCTGCTGAGAGCCTGAGTCAAGGGAATCAAGAGGCGAAACAGGCGGAGAGTCGGGAGGACGAGTTTCGGTGCCATTTCGACAGAGGACGAAAAAGAAAGAGCAGAATAAAAAACAGGCAGCGGTAAAAAACGCTAGCCGGACTCGTGCCTAATACTGGTTTCAGAGAGACGGCATGATGCCCGCCGACCCCTCGGCCTGTAGCCCCGGGGTGTCTCAAAGCACCTTTTCTGTATCCTCCACCCAGTGTGGGGCACAAGTCGAGGCCAGGCCAGGACAGGTGGAGCGCTGCGCAGGCGGCTGAGTCGCTAAGATAATATAAAAGTAAAGCGGTAAGCTACGGCTGGCGTGCAACCCGCGGATACGTATTCACCCGATAGTGCGCCCCCCCGTTCTCCAGCTTGGACCTGTGTGCACCCTGTCCACACACGACGAGTGCGTCGGTGTGGGTGGCTGGCTATCGCCGTCGAGTAGATGACTTAAGAGGGGTGGTGGCGGGTTTTAAATCGCAGTTTATACTGGCGATACCGCCGACTACATGGTGAAAGTACTAGGTGTCTATAGAAACTTGCCTTCTGCGGGAGAGCTGTCGATCGTGGCTCGCCAAACCAGGTTGTCGCGCGTAAGTGACGTGAGGCGGGGGCCCATAACCTATTGAACCATGCAAACACAGTTAGAATGGAAGATAACTTACGCAAACGTAGTTACAGTCACAGTCCCGCAAACGGAACAGTTACGGCGATAACTAGCCTACAGGCGTGGTGTCGGGACAACATAAGTGTTAGAGCTATAGCCTAGCGACAACTATGTACCGAGTCAAACAGTTTATCGGTATGTCCGATCTAGACATGTACTAATCATATCTAGAGTAGCTTACAATAGCTATCTGCAACTAATACGTATACGGTATTACTTACAACACCGTACCCACTCCGCCTTGCAAAAGTTTTCCGAAGCGCCGGAATCCACCAAAATACGGCGTCGATGCCCCGTCGGTGCCTTCCCACACTAAAAGCCTCGTCCCATTATGGGTCGTAGATACGTGTGTCGTCGCATGAACACTGTCCTCTAGTCGGACTTTTTTGTTCATCCACCCGTCGATCGATTTTCCAAAAGTCTCGTGACGAAGAGGGAACTGCTGATCTCCACGAACTAGATAACCCGTACGTCGCGCCGAAATTAATTCCTTCCATGTAGCCCATACTAAAAAAGTTAACGTAGCGTTCGGTATCGAAACGGGTCGAACGCGAGCGATACACACGTAGCGCTTATTCTGTCCGGAAGACTCCGTTCCTAAAAAGCGTCAATTTGTTTCGCTCACCTTAAATCCATTTGTCTCCGTAAGAGTTCGCGCTGATGTGCATTCCGGGGTCGCGTCCTCAATATCTTGTTTGTCACTAGGAAACCTGACCATGCCAATATCCTCTTTCGTCAATAGCACTCGTTGGCCATCGGTAAAAATAGTCGTCGAGTGAGTCTAGTAGGTCTTCGGGGGGTTTCTGTGGGTTATGGGGCAGAAATCGAACTCGATCGGTGTCATCGACGTAAACTTGCGTCGTCCATCTTGTCGGTCCAACATCTTGCCTTCTTCCATCTATTCCATCGTTCGTAGGACAGGCAAACACATGTTCTTTTGCCGCAAGCTCGGCGACAAGTCGGGAGTTCCGCAGCAGCTTGAACCATGACTTGGTCCTCCATTTTGGAACCACTGTAACCGCTCTTGGGTGGGGATGGACTAGTTTACTCCGCAAACAGTGGCCCAAAAAAACTTCTAATTCGTTAAATGGCGCATTTCGCCAAATTCTCCGGTACTTCTGTAAATCTCTCTCCAGAAATGGGCGCGCCGGACAGCAAAAATCCTCCGCCACTTGAGAATTAAGGACGTCATTATCGCTAGCTCCATCTAAGCCGAAAGGTCCGTAGGTCTGAGAGTACTTTAGGAAATACTCCATATTCATCATCCAGTCGCTAATGTCCTTGCTCCTAAAGATTGGCATCAATGTCGTTTGAGGTAACGGGTTTCGTATGTCTTCTGTCTTGGTCTCATCCTGAGTCGTTGCAGGAGACGCAACCTCACCATGCAACTCTGTTGTTAGATCTCCATGGTGGGCACGATAATGGACACATCCGTACGTTGTACTCCGGAGGAGTCTTGGCCCTACTATCTCGCCGATAATGGATGTACTGCGGGAGCCCGTTGCTCGGGCAGTACGTGGGTATATATATGAGATGTAACCCATATTGGGTACCGACTTTTAGGCGCGGTACTTGGTTACGGCGTACGGCTCCGGACACGGAGGTGCCGGGTTCGGTTCCCAGTGATGGCATTTCCGTGTAACCCTACGACAGGTTATGGGCCCTCCGCGTGTTACGCGGGTTTGTAGGGTTTGACCGGAGTTGATCAGATGGTGTCCATTAGGGTGAGTGTTGTAAGATCCCCATGGTGGGCACGATAATGGACACATCCGTACGTTGTACTCCGGGGGAGTCTTGGCCCTACTATCTCGCCGATAGTGGATGTACTGCGGGAGCCCGTTGCTCGGGCAGTACGGGGGTATATATATGAGATATAACCCCCATTGGGTACCGACTTTTAGGCGCGGTACTTGGTTACGGCGTACGGCTCCGGACACGGAGGTGCCGGGTTCGGTTTCCAATGATGGCATTTCCGTGTAACCCTACGACAAACTTGCCGCGAGCTGCCGACTCAAGTCTCACTTTTCCCGGCCCGTCTCCTTGTTATGTCGTTCTTCTTGTTATTTTTGTATGGGCAATCGATAGCGATGTGTCCCTTCTTGTGGCAAATGAAGCACTTGCCCTCCTTCTTAAATCTGTCGACCTCGTCTTGAGTAAGACGTCGAATATCGTACAGCTCCCGCGATTCTTCATCGGTCGCGCCATGCGAATCTTCCTCCGACTCACTGTCAACCTCCTCCGCTGCCTCCGAAAAGTCGCTATCATCCTCAATAATGTTCAACCGGCATGTCGAGCGTTGGGTCGTCTCAATCTTGGTCCCTACTGCCTCCGCTTGCATGGCATCTAAAATCGCCTAGTGTAGGGTCTTAGGGTTTTTCAGGGCAACCTCCTTATGAATCGAGGGTCTTAGACCGCATTGGAAATCATGTACGTTATCTTCTTCATGACGGTGAGGAAGCTACGATCATTGTTCTCGAAAATAGTTCGCGTACTTCATGACTATGGTTTCCTGTCGTGCCTTGCCCAAATTCAATCTCGCTTGTTCCGCCGGGGTTCTTCCGCAGAATTCCTGAACTAAAGACCTTTCCATATCAAAAACTCCGGAAAATCCTCCACCGACTTCATCTCTAGTCTGCGCAACTTGGGAGTACCACCACTTCGATAGTGGGCCTTCTAGAAAACCAGATACCCATTACACTCCTCTCTGTTCTTCAGGATTAACGATGTGATACTATAGATACCCTCGTGCGTGTCGAACATAGTTTCTCAGCTCGTCGATGTTAGTCGTAGCGATGCTCTTAATCTTGGCTGGCTTGGCGTCGTTAGGCATCTTGCTCGGCATCTCTCGCATCCTCTCAGATCTCAATTGTTCTCCTCGAAGAAAGAGATTGCGTGACCACGTCGACAACGGTTTCAGAAAATTTGAAGGACGAGTGAACATAAGCCGAGAGACGGAGAACTTTCTTCGAGGAGAACTATTGAGATCGGAAAATCCTCCACCAACTTCATCTCCATTCTGCGCGACTTGGGAGTACCACCACTTCGATAGTGGGCCTACCAGAAAACTAGATACCAAGTACACACTCCTCTTTGTTCTTTAGGATTAACGCTGTGATACCGTATTGAAATTGAAATTGAAATTTGAAATTGTTTACAACATTACCAGTAAGAACCGGCTATCGTCTCTGGGCCCCCCCTTTTGCTATGCCATACAAGACTTAGAAGCGTGAGGTAGACCGTTAACCACTAATCCCAACCTCTCCAATGGCAGTAACAGCGTAATAATTTTATAATCAAGAAAAACAGATCTAAAAATAAATCCACTTGTCGAGAAGTGCAAAACTAAACTGCTTCTCGACCTTCACGATGCACGGCCCGCTCCCGCCGAACCGGGGTGTCGACCGGCCTAGGCCGGCCGGCGTTCGGGAGGGACGACGGGCTAGCCTAATCTAGCTCCCGCGTGACTTCGGTCTTGCCGAAGGTAGGAGGGGAAAGGCTGGCAAAAAACCCCTCCTCGCGCGGTCGCTCGTCGATCCCGCCGCTCCATCCCGTAAACCCCGCCCCAAGGTCTTGCCGCGTCCACCGACGCGGCGGTCCTCCGTGTCGAGGTCCCCCATCACCTCGAGGACAGGTGGGGGGGAAGTGGGGGACCGAGACACACAGACATAGAAAAAACTAGCGCTCCTGCCTCCGCGCCTGAGTTTTCCCGCTCATTTCCCCGGTTTTTTCTCTGTCTGGTACCCGGGTACCTGTCGGTTTTCCGGCCTGTGGCCGTACCCTTCCCCCTCTGATCGCGCGTCCACCGAGCAGCCTTTTCTTGAGCGGGGGCCTCCGCGCTCACCCGGGCCCACGCTCAAGGACCCCTAGGAGTATGAAGGTCTGTCGGGATAGTGGGTGTCGAAGAGGGGGGGGGGGAGGTCACCGTAGCCGGATCCGGCGGGCCGCGGGCGCCCGGAATTAAACAAAACCCTCGGTGCCGGGTTTTCCGGCGGCGCCGACCCAAAGGGTCGTCGCCGCCAGATCGTGTCGCTCCTCCCGTCGCGACCGTCCTCCTTGCCGTCCCAGCTGACTCCTCCCCCCGGGAGATGACGCTGGACGACGTAGCGGCGCGCTAGTGAGCGCCCTTCCCTGGTGCTGCTCCCCAACTAGCTCGACGCCGGGTACGGACATTGTTTTGTATCCGAAAAAAGCCCTCCGTACAGGGCTTTCCGGCGGCGGCTGATCCTGAGGATCGCCGCCGCCTCATATAGCCGCTCCTCCGTCTGCGACTAGCCACCGGCCTGTGCCATGTCTTGCCTCACCCCTCGGCAAGGTTCGACCGGCACAGGGCTGGTCGACGGCTAGCGAGCGCCCTTTCCTGGCGCTGCTTCCCGGCTGGCCACCACCAGCTCCAACACCCGCCTCCCACCGTTGATCCGGCCGTACCCTCCTCGCCATCAAACGCTGCCGTAGTACTGGCACCACCCCTCAAAGGAAGGCAGTATCTAGGAGTATCTGTACGCGAAAAAACATATCGGACGGGCCGAGCGGGGGATCTTGGCGCCGGTAGTGCACAGAAATTATTTTTTCAAAAGCCCTCTGTACATGGCTTTCCCGACAGGTGCTAATCCCACGGATCGAGCTGTCGGCCCTCTTAGCCCCCTACCGTGCCAGGCCTGGCACGGCTACGGGGTTTCCAGCGCCCACCACGGGGAGGTGAGGGGATGCCGACGGGCCTGCGAGCGCAACCCCCTCCGGGGCCGCCGCCGCTGTGCCGCCGGCGGGCGCCTGTGATACCGTAGATACCCTCGTGAGTGTCGAACATAGTTTCTCAACTCGTCGATGTTAGTCGTAGCGGTGCTCTTAATCTTGGCTTGCTTGACGTATTTAGGCATCATGCTCGGCATCTCTCGCGTCCTCTCCAATCTCAATTGTTCTCCTCGAAGAAAGTTCTCCGTCTCACGGCTTCTATTCACTCGTCCTTCAAAATGTCTGAAACCGTTGTCGACGTGGTCACGCATTTGAGATAGGTCAATCGAAAAAGTGTCAACTCGGTTACTTAGACGTTGTAGCATCTCGGTGACGTGTACCGGCATAGGCTCCATCGTGGGACTCGATCCTTCTCGCATTGCATGTCTTCCACTATATGTCGATGTTGGCTATGTCGGCCCATAAGGCGCCCCCTCTGGTCGACCATATACTTCCTCTGGTAGTCTCTCACCTGCTCGGACAGACATCTTTGTCTCGTCTAGCAGTTCTAGGGCTCCGAAACCACGTGTGAGGTGCTACTTTGGTTAGGCTAAGTTGGCAACCTTAGACCAATAGTAGAACCTAATCTCTGGATTTTATTATACAGCGTAGAGAGAATTAATAATATTGTCTTAGGAACTGGGTTTCTTACAATCTGGGTGTGGCGTAAATATTCTCTGTACCGGTCTGGGTCTCTCCCATGGCCAGTAAGTCCCAATCTTAAATATCCTCGCCTCAGGTGTTCTCGCCTCAGGTGTTCAGAAACAACCTTAGTTAGAACCTGTAGTTTGTTCTGCCAGCTAACTGAACCAAACTATTACTAGCGATACAGATTATCTGAGATTATATGTACCGTCTTATCGGACCTTATCGCACAAGCTCATAGAACTATCTAGAAAGGAACTATCTAGCTAGAAGAGATATTGCTAGTAACTCTGTACTGCCCGGGGAAAATACGGCGATGCAGTGGTACTGCCGTGATGACAATAATAGAGCCACTGCATATTGCAAAAGTACAAGTACCATTTAGAGGAAATAATTAATGTAAGATGCTAGCACTTCCAAAAATGGGCTAGGATATGATATGCCACGCGTGGGGCGGGTGTGGTTGGCACAAGCACATACCCAAGCATTCCAAACACCACCGTCAACGTGATGCGTCCCTAAGAGTCCACTTGGACCTCGCCCCTTCTCTAAGCCAATCGCCCTCGCTTGTTAACAACGTGCATTGTTTGTGCAAACCTGCGTCATGTGCGTTTTTGCTCGCTTGCTTTCCATAAGTGTCACCCGTGCCAGCGGCGTGAACTTCCGCGCTATATTCACACACCCGCAAACCAAACCTCGCGCATTTAGCACGGCACCCACGCCTCCAATTGGTTTAAACCCCCTCCAAAAAGCCCCCCAAAATACGGTTATTATGGGGCACACCGAGTAATATGCAACTTAGTATGAGCGCTTGAGCAATGCCCAAGCGTAGCGCTCATAACGACGTGTGTAGTTCAGACAATTTCATAAGAATTTATGGGCTCAATTCGACAAACTCCACCGACAACACCCGCTTTAAGCTGAGGTCTAACCATCCCGAATGACGGCTTACTGCTTGCTTCTCGGCTCTCCTACAATTGGGTGGTACTCGGGTATCGTCGTGCTTGACGTGGTGAGAGGGGAGCGTGTTCTTGACTAGTTTATGTTGAACATAATGCATGTCCGGACTTTTGTGGAGTGTTGGATAAAACTCGAATTATCAGAATTGTGTTGACTTGCATGCCAACCTATCCGAATCCCTAAACTTACCCTAATAGTTAGTTGTTCCTCCATCGATTGCTATGTATTCCCTTAGCCGTTTGGGGATGGAGTTGAACACTGTGCAATGGGCATAGTAAGGAATTGTTTCCCACTCGTGTTGTATAGCCGCCTCAAAACTGCGTGGGGACAAGTCCAATCTTTTTTGTAATCTACTCGACACAATACCCCACATGTTTTCAATCCAACTAAGGTCAAGGCTTTTAGCATGCCATTGCATGACTTGAAAGCCGCATTGAGACGAAAGCCAATTCTTAACCTTTTTGCAAGCATGAGCTTCAACGTTATCTTGCTGAAAATTCCACCAAGGTTGCGCCTCGGCCAAGGGCCTTTTTGCCATCAAAGCCTCACACGCGGGTATCATGTGCTCTAGCAACAAGGTGAGATACACCTCGCCATTTGCGCCCTTGCTCATTGCCTTAACGCCGTTGCTCCCCATTGTCACAAACAAAGGTGTCTTGCCATACTTGCTAGCACCACCATACGCGTGCGCTTTGAAACGGTTTTGCTATGATACCTTGGTTGGCGGTTCATCCTCGAAAAGTACCCATTCCTTGTTCCCGGGCCCCTTATAGGACAGCCAAAAGTACTTGCTGTCTGACACAACCACATTGTGCCATGACTTCCGTACCCATTGTTTGGCAAAGCATGGCCGTGCGCGCATGTGCTCGTGTGACGAGTACAGTCTTGCAACAGTACATTGCATGACATTGTACATGTACTCGTTACTCATTCCAATTCGTGCTTTTCCATCGGACGGACGTACAAACGTGGGTACGTCGCTACTGCAATATTCATAAGGGTACTGATGCACACTGTACGACCAATACCTCCCGGCACGTACAAGTACGCACAATTAATCTAACTAGTCAGATGACGCGCCTAAGCGAGTTCTCCGATGCAATAGGAGCCGCGTCGTGAATCTCAATGCTAGACGAGCCGCGTCTCTGGACTGATAACGACAGTTAGACAGCCCTAACGCCTGACACGTAAGCGAAGCAAGCAGGCGTACGCTATCTGGGCAGAAAGCTATTTAAGCCAAGTGCAGTAGAGGGAGGTGATAGAGCCATTTAACAATTCCTTTGTTCACTTACAATATATATAATGTTCTAGTACAAGCAGTGAAACATCCTCTCGACATCATCTCTCGACAAACATCATTTTGTCATCTTGCAACAACGACAGAACTAGACAGATTAGACCTGAGTTGTGCTAGCGTTTAGCTTGACGAGGCTAACCGCCACACTGGTTTCGGAGCTCTTTGGTCGACGCACGTTTTCGCTACCATTTGATTCGCTCGACGTTGCTTGATTGACTCGCAATGGCTTCCGTTGGACCTTGACATTACGTGGTGGTCATAATTCACGTTGGAGGAACTAAACTGTCGAACGTTAAGCTTGTGTTACAACGCGAGCCTCGTACCGGTAAAACTTGGTTCCCGGCTGGCTCATTCACAGCTAACGAAGAGCATGTTGATGCTGCTGCTCGTGAGTTACACGAGGAGACCGGCCTAACTTTGACTCCGGATGCTTTGACACTGTTGAGTGACGCACCTGTTCGAGTAGCGTTACTTGAAAGACAACAGCTTGTTTACGTGTACTCGGCTTCTATTCCCGTTCCGTTCGTTACGAGCCACTTGCGTACTCCTGCTCAGCTTGAACAGGCTGTTACAACTAAGTCGACGATTAATCCGGATGGTTCTTACGTCGTCCCGGAAACGCTTGATATCGGTGGTCTGAATCTTACGCCCGCCAAGATAGGGTTACTTCATGCTAGGAAGCATAAGAGCGAGTTACTTCACTTCGGTTACGTGACTCAATGGGAGACTTTTCGTCGTGCAGTCTATACGTCTCAGGCACTCTTTCATGACGACACGACCATTCCGAGGCAGTTTTTCATGTACCCCCGGTTTTCGTCGGTCGATTATGGTCCTGTCTGGCTACTGATTCGTGGCTACATTAATCAGCTGTGTGGTGAAACCCCGACTGATTTACGTGTGGGAATGCATATGCCTACGCAGAACTTGGTTGGATTACCTGTGACCCTTACGGAGACTCAACGCAAGGCTGCGATTAACTCCCCGTTTCAGTTTGGGTCAGATGTCCGTAACTTGGAGGATTGGCTCGAGGCGCAACCTCAACGCTTTCTCTTGCTAGGCATTACGGCTGATTCGTACGACTCGGTTATTTGGGTTACTTCGCAGTTCTCAGGACATTTGAATGGGTGGTGGCTAAATCGGAAAGACCAAGCTACTATCCCCTCTACGTTTGAACTGCTTGTCGCGGAACTACGGAAGACTACGTTTCTCCCGAACATCCAAGATGATGCGATTAACGCTCTGCTCAACCTTACGCAAGGCAGCATGAGTTACGCTCTCTACACCAAGCAGTTCAACGACTACTTACGTCGTTCACGTAAGAATCTTACAGCCGATGTGCAGTGCGTGCGCTTTATCAATGGACTGGCAAACTTTACGTCACACCGATCTCAGAAAGGTTACAACATCACTCTGGTGGAGCTGCAAAATTTCCTGAATGACGTCGTAACAGATTCGCCGGAACTCGGTGGCATGCGGTCTACAACTTGCCCGTCTACATGACCTGGAGGTGGACAACCCACTCGGAAACGCACCTCTGACGACCCACTTGTTGGGGCTTCTAAGGTCTGGAAGCGCAATGGTGGAGGCCGTGGTCAAGGCCGTGGACGTGGAGGCAATCAAGGTCGAGGTCGTTATTAAAAATCTTCAAACCATGGCCGTATTGACTTCTCCGCCATCGCTAATGCAATGACTGATGAGGAGCGCAATAGGAACATGGAGGTGGGATTTTGTTTCAAGTGCCACAAGAAGGGCCACCGACTGTTTCAGTGCCCTGAACTGAAGGGCAAGGCTCCTATGTTGGTGCCGCAATCTAAGAAGCAATGATGGTGGCAAGGCTGTTCTACCAGCGAACTGGAGCAGCCGGCTACATCTACTGTTCGTTCTGAGACACTGTTAGCGACAGAGGTCGTCGATTTACTTTCGATATCTCCATCGACTACAGTCGCGACACCTGAAACTTTAATAGCAGGTCGTCGTCGTCAGACAAAACAAAGACAGAGTCGTAAACCTGTAACCAGACGTTCGATTGATTGGAAAGTGGTTGACTCTGCTTTTGACCCTCTGCATGCACGATTCAACTTCACACTGGAGGGATGTGCTGATGATGAAGGTTTAAACTCGCACGGTGACTTACCTCACTGTTCGCCGAGTGACTCGATTCTTCACACTGCGACATCTGCTCAAGCAACCAAACAAGAGGCTGAACAAACGGCAAGCAAGATACCTGCGGGATTTACAACCGTTTGTGGGCTCGATGACACTTGCATATCGCAAGGGAGCTCTAAACGAAGGTGACCCGTTAAGCCGGCTTCCGGACTTCGTACCTCAAGCCACAGTTCCATTATTTAGGGATGGCGAGGTTCCGTCCGATCAAGAATTACGACGGAAGTCCCAGCTGCTGTTTGACGATGTACATTTAAATTTACTGACTGTTAACGCGTTGCAGCTGAGCCCTGAGTTCGCTGATCTCATTCGCGAGGGGTACTCCCAAGACTCGCTTTATGAGGGACGAGGGTGAGTGGACGAAAGACAGCCGGATTGAAGCCAGAGATGGATATTTTCGATCGCCTCTGTATTCCACAGAACTTTTAGCTCCGACTGAGATTGATCACAGAGCCGCACGCAATTTCGTCAGCTGGTCACAGAGGAGTCGCTAGCACTCTTGCTAAAGCACTCGACGGATTCTGGTGGAAACGACTTCGCCAATATGTAAAAGATTTTTGTGAGCGCTGCGTCGGATGTCGACGAGCAAAGATTCGACCGCAGATGGCTGCGACTCTTTACCCACTACATGTTCCACCCAGACCGTGGCATACAATTGGTCTTGACTACTTGACACACTTACCTGAGAGCAATGGCTTTAACATTGTGCTGATTTTAGTAGACCATCTAACTCGAATGGCCCATTTTCTGCCGTGTACAGAGACTGTTACTGCCGAAGAAACTGCAACTTTGTTTTTACAGGGAGTCTACCGTTTACATGGACTACCCCGTGTGCTGGTCAGTGATCGCGACCCGAAATTCGTCAGTGGCTTATGGTAGACTCTTTGGCGACGCCTTGGAACGCATCTGAACATGTCTTCCAGTCGACATCCAGAAACAGACGGACTGACTGAGCGCGTGAACAACACGTTTCAGCAGCTTCTTCGTTGCTTATGTTGCTATGATGGCTCTAATTGGACGACGCTACTACCACAAGTGGAATTTGCGTACAACGCCTCTCATGCACTCGGAATTGAACACACCCCGTTCGAAGCTAGTTTTGGATTCTCTCTTGAGGAGCCTCCAAACCTACTATTCAGCATGCGACCATCAATTCTAGTTTCGCAAGACGCAACAGAACGATTAAGATTGTTACATGAAGTACACATTATGGTACGCTATGTGTTACAACTACACAAGGACGAGATGCAAGCGCGCACAGAACCATCTACAACGCCACACTTCGCCACATGAGACAAGGTGTCAGTCGTCACAGCAAACCTTTTCTGCGTGGACAACCGAACCGGAAACTCAAAGACATACAGCTTGGACCTTTTACAGTGGTGGAGCAAATCGGGAAACACATTTACTGATTGAAACTTCCAGCGACAGTACGCTTACATCATGTGTTCCATGTGAACAATTTCGACCTTGCTCTACCACTCCGCTACGACCAGCTGTCCAGGTGATTGTTCCTGAAGGACACGACGAGGAGTTTGCCGTCTCGCACATTTCTGCTGTGTGCATTAAGTCGCTACCTGGGCGACGAGGCAAATATCTGCTCTTCATGATACACTTCACTGATGACGACATTCCACCTGTCTGGCACCGGTTAAACGTGGTACACAGAACAACAACGTTACAAGATTTCTTGGAGACGCCCCAATGGCACAAGTTTGCCAAGACTCAAGTGTACATTGACTTCATGCACGCTCATTCAGCGCGCATTCCTGAGTCCAAGTAACTGCTTCATTAAAGGAGCTTAGACCACGGAGGTCTGCCTTGCGGCGGCCTCAAAGATCTGTCAAGAGGGGGAGGGTACGAGTGTGACAAGTACAGTCCTGCAACAGTACATTGCATGACATTGTACATGTACTCGTTACTCATTCCAATTCGTGCTTTTCCATCGGACGGACGTTCAAACGTGGGTACGTCGCTACTGCAATATTCATAAGGGTACTGATGCATATTGTACGACCAATACTTCCCGGTACGTACAAGTACGCACAGTTAATCTAACTAGTCAGATGACGCGCCTAAGCGGGTTCTCCGATGCAAGAGGAGCCGCGTCGTGAATCTCAATGCTAGACGAGCCGCGTCTCTTGACAGATAACGACGGTTAGACAGCCCTAACGCCTGACACGTAAGCGAAGCAAGCATGCGTACGCTATCTGGGCAGAAAGCTATTTAAGCCCATTGTAGTAGAGGGAGGTGACAAAACCATTTAACAATTCCTTTGTTCACTTACAATATATATACTGCTAAAGTACAAGCAGTGAAACATCCTCTCGACATCATCTCTCGACAAACATCATTTTGTCATCTTGCAACGACCGAACTAGACAGATTAGACCTGAGTTGTGCTAGCGTTTAGCTTGACGAGGCTAACCGCCACACTTGGTTGCTAGTGAAAGACGCTTCCTCGGTCTCATCTGCCGCGCTAAGTACTTGTTCATGTACCGGCGGACCGTCACAGCACTCACAATCACTCCGGACCTTTGCTTCCGCATGCTTGCAAGTTGGGGGCACTGATCGCAGCGCTTTACACCCACCTTCATAAGGAGGGTGGCTTCTCGGGACGCCAAGGGCGCTCGGGGCCTGCCCGCCCTAGGCGTATCGTCCACTGTCCCGGTAGCTTTAGCGCGCCGGCACCACTTCTCGGCGACCCTCACGGTTGCTTGACACTCTTGCGGGGCCTTACGAGCGCTGCCAAGTCGTTCGGCTTCGTGGACGAGGCGCCAACGCCTTGCGAGTACATGGAGAGAAGGTGCCATCCTACGAAAAAGAGGCAGCCGACGTGAGCAATAAGGTCGACAAGAGGAAAAGACAGCGCGTTGGCGCGGTTGGCGGTCTCGGCTGCGGGGAACAAAGTTTTGACGAGTTCCCGCTAAGTTTCGCCAAGTTTTGCGGTGTCCCGCCGCTGCACGGGAATATTGAAAACGTCCAAGACTCTTCCACAAAAGTCCGGACAAGATTTCGCACCTTCGCAACAAAAAAATGTAACCATGCGTCGATTTTATTGACAAATATCCTGAAGTCATAGGCAATGCTTTTGCGCCCAAAATGGAATGCGCCGACAACTACGAGGGGCGAATTCGACAACTATGCCGGGCTTGTGTACTCGGGGTTATCGCGCCCGCACCCGTGCGGCACGCTCTTTCAAACAGTTGTCGTGCTTGTTAAGCGAAAAGAGTAACGGGCGCACAACGCCGCAATATGAATGCTGATGCGACAGTCGCGCAAATATAATGCATAGTCAACGGAGGGAGGAGGTGTTGGGCAGGCCGCTGTGGGGGAAACGCACGAAATCGCGTATGTAGACTTACCAACGATATGCGCACAACCCAAGGGCAAGTCGCTTTCGGCCAAAATGTTCAAACGATCATAACTTAATTATATATGGTCAAAAAAATTATAGCATGTACCGTTGGACGCGCATCTTTTGAATGCGCGTCGAGCGCACCTACTCTAAAGTTAAAAAACTCACAAATCGATTTCATATAATTTATTTTAATTTACAAATTATTCCGGCAAAGCTGAGCCGCAGTGCCAAGCAGCACCCATCGAATTCGGATCACCTCATGAGGCGATTTGTGCGGAGTTTGTCGATACATGTTAACCATTTTTTCATTCCTACTGACTTCCGAGCCTAGTTCCCGACGCGTGCCACGCGTGGGGCGGGTGTGGTTGGCACAAGCACATACCCAAGCATTCCAAACACCACCGTCAACATGATGCGTCCCTAACGGCCCACTTGGACCTCGCCCCTCCCCTAAGCCAATCGCCCTCGCTTGTTTACAGCGTGCAGTGTTTGTGCATACCTGAGTCATGTGCGTTTTTGCTTGCTTGCTTTCCAAAAGTATCACCCGTGCCGGCGGCGTGAACTTCCGTGCTATATTCACACACGCGCAAACCAAACCTCGCGCATTGAGCACGGCATCCACGCCTCCAAACCCCCTCCAAAAAGCCCCCCAAAATACGATTAGGGGCACACCGAGTAATATGCAACTTGGTATGAGCGCTTGAGCAATGCCCAAGCGTGGCGCTCATAACGACGTGTGTAGTTCAGACAATTTCATAAGAATTTATGGGCTTAATTCGACAAACTCCACCGACAACACCCGCTTTAAGCTGAGGTCTAGCCACCCCGAATGACGGCTTACTGCTTGCTTCTCAGCTCTCCTACAATTGGGTGGTACTCGGGTATCGTCATGCTTGACGTGGTGAGAGGGGAGCGTGTTCTTGACTAGTTTACGTTTAATTAACATAATGCATGTCCGGACCTTTGTGGAGCAGTGTACTAAACAGCTAAACAGCTAAACAGTACCTGTACGAGTGTACGGTACCGTACCTGTAGCGATACCATATACTGTCGCAAATCTACCGCACTGGCGGAGTGAAAAGCTCCTGAAGCTGATTGGTCTCCAGTCGCATAAAGAAGAAGGAAATACCGATACAAATCCACAAAACCCTTAGCTCATTTAAGGACCGGCAACGCCGCTTCATCAACTTGTACTACCGGGGAGCTGGCCAGCAATCTTGTCACAGCGCCGAAGCACCGTGGACAGTAAAGAGCCCATAAGAAAAGCCGTCGAAAAATCCGCGCGGTACAGTTAAAGACCACAATGTCACGCGCTGAACAGCCGCGCGTGGTGCTGGTGTCTGACCTGGACTACACAATGGTCGGTTCTCCACCAACTCGTATCCGCGCGATAAGGAAAAGCAGCAGCACTCACTGACAGACACCAGCGCAGAACGCTTTGGTTTCACCGGCCAATCAAGTCCATGTTCCGTCAGCACTGTCGCTTTCCCAGGGCCATGCACTTCTAGCGTCGCTGTTGATGCTGTGCTGTGTATTTTAGGTCGATCACAGCGACACGCAGCACGCAGCACTCCGGGCCTTCGCCGCGGTGTGGAAATCTCACTTTGAACGCGACTCGCTGCTGGTTTTTAACACCGGACGATCACTCCAGCTGTTTAACCAGTTGCAGGTTAGACTAACATCTCACCATACCCCCCCCCTTTCTCACCTCTTCCCGCCAAGGAAGCACATATACAAACGCTAACATGCCCGTGCCTGTCCAACCCGCTCACTCTCTGTGTCACGCACGGCCATCCATACATATACATACACGGGCAGTAACGCACATGGACACATACACACAGAGACACATGCACACAGAATTACCGACAATCACACACGCACGCACACACACACACACACACACACACACACACACACACACACGCACACACACACACACACGCACACACACACACACACACACACACACACACACACGCATACACTTTTTCTCTCTCTCTCTCTCTCTCTCTCTCTCTCTCTCTCTCTCTCTCTCTCTCTCACACACACACACACACACACACACACACGCACACACACACACACACACACACACACACGTAGACCTAACACATACACATGCACACACAAAGCAAAAAACCGCACACACACACACACACACACACACACATACTGACGCAAGCACACGAACACGCAATCATACACATACACATATGCAATCATACACTCCATAAAGATCACTTGCATGCTGCTGTATAATCGCTCTTCCACCTAGACATGCACATTTCCCTTTGCACACACTCAGGACAAATTTGCTCACCCGTCGTTCTCCACGGCAGGCGATCACCTGCTATGTGTTCCTGTCATGCAAACACACAAGCACCATGTTATTTGTGTAAAATGTATCGAAACCATATATAGATACATAGAAACCAACATACTTCACACAAGCGCACATTCACTTCAACCTACTGTCTTTCTCTGCATCAGAAAGACCAGTGGTATCGTGCTTGCACCGCCTCTGTGGACTTTCTGTTCCCGTGTTTTCCTCACTGCAATCCTCACCACACAATTCTCGCCCATGCATTCCCCATACGTCATTTATCCTGTTTGCAGGACGCTCACTACCCCGTGTCCTCTGCTTTGTGTCACTCTCATAATGTGTGTCAATGATCCCTAACAGGCAGATACGCCGCACCTACTGCGCCCGAACGTGCTCATATGCTCTGTAGGCACCGAGATATATTGGTCTGATGACGAGGTACGCATGTATGCACGTAGCCCGGCGCATGCCGCGTCCACCTACTCACCCCCAATTTTTATTTTGTTATCCAATACCGCTGCTCCTTCATTTGAGGAGAGCTAAAACTGGAAGCCCGTGCTGAAGAACTTTGCGCGTGGGAGTGTAGCAGAGCGAATGGTCTCCTGATGCGGAGTGGTCGGAATACTTGGACCAAGGCTGGGACCGGGCAGCTCTATTGGATGTGGGACAGCAGGTGCCGGGCCTAGTGCTGCAGGTACGTCCCCTGACAGAAAGCTTTGCTTTATGATTATGTGGGAACCCACACGCTTGTAATCAGGATATGGGTGATTGACTGCGGGTGTCTTGTTCCCACGCTTTGTAGTGCTAAGGTCAATGTAATGTTGCAGTTACAAGTTTTTCGGTGATTGTTTACGCGAGGCATGTGTCTTTTGTGCGCATGGATGCAGCGGGAATCGGAGCAGCGACCGCACAAAATCAGCTACCATGTGGAGACGAATGAGGGGGCTCGAGTGGTAGCGGAGCTGGAGGAAGCCATTCGAGGCAGAGGGCTGCGCGCTCAGGTGAGTTTTGCTGCCCACCCTTGGCTGCTGATTATCCGCCACGGCTGCTCCGCCCTCCCCGCCTGCTGTTTACTGTTATCTCCTTTCAATAACAGTGATTACACGAGTTAAGGCAATGTCTGCAACAAAATTATAGTGTCTGCAACAGAATGGTTGGAAACGAGGCCCGGGCTATGTGGCATCTCTGTTGCACTGAAGCATTCTTACCATCCGTTTTCATTGTGAATTAAAAGACCCATGACGTATTTCGATGAAATTGTATAATTGCTACTGGAATTTTCAGGAAACGCAGTTTCCTTCGTAAAGAGACATTTAAGAGATACTGTGTGCATTTCTTTGTATCACCTCAAACGAAGTGCTTGTAGTGCAGCCGTGCGCACCTGATGTTCAGAGTCCTGTCGATAGGCTGGCATGAGAGTTCCCAAACTTGTGAATATGTCAGCCCGTGTGCTGGATGGTGGGTTAGAATTATGTTGCCTTTGGTTTACCGTCGCAGGTTATCAGCAGCAGTGGAGTGGATGTGGATGTACTGGCTGAGATGGCTGACAAAGGCGGAGCGGTGGGCTTTCTGCTGGCCAGGGTGAGCGGGTGCACGAGGCATATGGGACCCGCCCCTCCCCATGCAGCACGCCCACCGTCGTCTTCTGGTGATAAAAGCAACAGTAGCTCCACCACCCCTGTTTTTGTGATTACTTTGTTTCTCGTCAGATGAAGAAGCAAGGCACTACCCCTACAGCCGGGGTCTTGGTCAATGGCGACTCCGGCAATGATGTGGGCATGTTCAAGGTAAGAGCAGGGATGGGACCGATTTGCTTCGTGCCTTTCTCTCGTCCCGAATGATATGGCGTTCCACTCGGCGGATGTTTTATCAGACTGTCTATGCAGCAAAATAGTTGGTCTGGGTGAGAGTGTTGGTGGCTGTTTGAGCTGAGGGTTGGTGTTTATATGGAGTACAAGTTTCAATTCATGTTGTCAAATGTGGGTTATAGAAAGGTTTGCTTTTAGAATATGATAGCCCGGATCGTCCTGTCCTAGCCGGATGGGTGTGGAAGCAGGTATCTCCGCCCCACTCAGAGGGCTCGCGGCACCGTATCACCTAGTGGTGTTCCGTTGTGGATGGTCTAGAGTGGCGTGAAGCCAAGCAGTGCTAGCTTTGAGTGTCGCGCGTGAAAATGGTTATCCATCCACGCGCCTGGCCGTAGTCAATGCGGGGCATGTAGGCTTTTCGGACCATCTCCTGGGGGGCGGGATGATCAGGGTTGAATAAAGCCTAACGGTGTTAAAGCATAACCTTACGGACACTACTTTATATTGCAATGCACTCTTTTACCAATTTACTTTCTCTTATCATTTTCGGTCACATAGTATGTTGTAGTAGTATGAGTGCGCATCCTTCCCCCCCCCCCCCCACAATTATCGATCCGGGTACGGCAGAAGCTGCTCATCATGTGTATCTCGGGGTGAGCTCTGTGCCATCACTGATGCAACTTGTTGGCCCATTGCACATGCAGGTTCCGGAGGTAAAGGGATGCTGCGTGGGAAACGCACATGAGGAGCTCCGTCAATTTTGCACGCAGGCGAATGATTCGCGCTTTTACCTGGTTAACCCCTGCCCTCATCCCTTCCCAATCCCTCTTCAACTCCAGTGCACGCATCCGCACGTCAGACATGTCATAGGTAACCCCTCCCTTTTTTCCTACTGGTCTGCAGGCTAAACGGCGCTGCGCTGGTGGCATCATCGAGGCGCTGCAACATTTTGGATGGTTGCCAGCGGACGCAGACGTGCCCGCGCTGCCATGATTTGGAGGGTACATACAGGTCACCCTGTGAATAGGGTAAGCGTTTATGGATCTCAGATGTAAAGTATTTAAGTAGGGGAGGCGAACGGAAATAGCTTTGTGGTGTTCAACCATCAAGTGTGTACAATGGTGTAGGTGTTGCTCGCTGAGGCTTGCTCTCTTATCACGCGCGCGGGTCAGGGCGCAGGAGGGTGTCGTGCATCCATCCGCCAGCGACAGCGCCCAACATTGGCCCCACAATATAAACCCAAAACCCGTTCTGATGGAGTAGCCACACAATTTACACAGATGGTCAGGGCGAGGATGTACACTAAAGGAGTTTCTCGGGGTGGGTGGGCGAAGAGGGGGCGGGGGGGGGGGGGGGGGGGGGGGGGGGGTGTTCACTTGGACACGCTTGATAGACAGATGGGGATACCTGAGGTCCTGGAATTGCGACAGAGCCCCATCCCGCGAGCGCCGCCACCAAACGCGGCCCCAAGTCGCGTGCAGGATTCCAGCCCGCCTGTGTATCATGAAAGTAAGCCAGCATGTATTGAGGGACCGCGAGCCTCACAATTCACAATCCACTTTCCACAAACTGATATGTGTGTAGAGGGGCGGCTCACCTGAGTCAGAGGAGCGTAGAGGGAGATGAGCACCGAGACGGTGAAGCCAATGACCAGAGGAGCCAACTCCCTGTGAGGACCGAAGACCCTGCGAGCATGGAGCCCGACATCAGCGAGTGTCCTCCACAACGCCGATCACTGGTAAGATCCGAAGGGTCACAGGGGTGAGGGGTCAACGGCGGCAGGGTACGACAGTTGAAAAAGAAATGAAGCTGTTGCACCTGTTGCGCTCATCCGAGAAAGCAAAAATAACAAACGCCAGCACCCCGGTGCCCCAGGCCTCGATGAGACACGCCGCCAGCGGCGAGATGAAGCTCTCGCCAGGAAACATCCCCTGCCATTGCCATCGGACGAACAAGCGTAATCAGTCATTCGAGAGAAAGCCGCACTTCTATTATCATGGTAGGATGAAACGTTAGTGGGAGCGCACCGGGTTAGGAAAATATTCTCCAAACGCTGAGGCACTCAGCACACTCGCAGCGCTACCACGAACAATACTATTGGCAGCCTCAAACCTGGCGCATCACGACCAGCAGCGGTAGACAGTCACCAAGCATTGATATTCCCAGTTCCCACAGCTCCTCATGGAAACTGTGTGTGCGAGGAGGGTAAATAAATTGTACGAATGAAAATGGGGGTGAGGGCGACACGAGACGGGATGGCACCTGATGATGAGAGGGTGGAAGATGAGAAGATTTACAACGCCTGCCATCATCGCCCCGGCGAGTTGTGCCGCCCAATAGGGGAGCAGCTTCTTAAATGGGAAACTATCCAACAGATGGGGTGTGAGTGAAAAGGTGCAGTGAGCTCATCGGAGCGCACAAAATGCTCCATCGTTGTGGCACAGTGTTGGGGGGGGGGGGGGGGGGGGGTTCTTGATGTGCTGTATACCTGGCTGGTCGCCAGACAGCCAGCGCCAGTGATATGGCTGGGTTCAGGTGTGCGCCTGAAATGGAGGCAGTGGCGTAGATGGCGATGGCGACCGCCCAGCCCCACACCGCTGCCACCTGCCAGATCCCCACCTGCATCCAGCAGCAAGGTGCAACGCAACCCCTGTTATTTCGGCACAGCCCCTGGGTGTCATCTCCATCACCTCACCCAGAACCCTAAAACTCCACCTGGAACTGAGTGGGCGGGAAAGAACCTGAGCAGATGCAAAAATAGCTGCCGCGACGGAGCCACATCCAAAGAGCACAATGAGGAAGGTGCCAGTAGCTTCAGCAACACACTGCGACATCACACAAACACACACACACACACACACAACAGCGGCAAGCGCAATTGTACACCAGAAGTCAAAGAATAAATGGCTCACTTCGTCGAGGTTGATTTCGCCCACATATGTATTACGGTTGTACTGCCCTCACGCACTGCTACATACCCCCACTTGCCCCCTTCCCCCCTATCTCTGCTCGTGCCAATCGCTTACCTGCCTTGCCAGCGTAGGATTATCGGCTACCTGAGGCACGCTGAGGGCCCGCGCGACAGGAATATCGTGTGGTTAGCCGGGGGCATCGCCGGAGTTTAAGAAGTAAGGTCAAAGCGGAGGGAGGGGAGGGGAGGCACGCTTTGCGGCGAGTCAGCCTCCCACCGGGTTGAGTCTTCCGTGTGAGCTCCTTCCGGTTCGACTGCCTCTGCAGCACGCGTTACGAGGGCATGCTCGAAGCACTTGCTCCGCGCGTGCGTTGGGGACACGACGTTGGGTGCGCTTCGGCCGTGGAGTTCTCCGCCTCGCGGCCGATATTGTTGGCGGCCGGTCGAAAACGCCGCGACACGTAGTCCGCTACTGTCACGACCGAGCAAGCCGCTCGACACTCAGGTAGTAAAGTTTGAATAGGAATGAAAGGAGACACCTACTAGTCACAAGCCACCTGTTTCTGTCCCCAAAAACTTCGTGAATGAGACCATTTAAGTCTTCCCAGTGTGATTCAAGGTGCACTGACCGACGAGACGACGGCGGAGCAGACCAATAAATCAACACCATCAGTCAGATATTAATAATTAAACAAAGTCGCAAAATAATAACAGAGCCATCACCTGTCAGTACTTCTCCCCGAACGGAGCCGAAAATATGACGCCCGAGCATCCTCTCTGTAGGAATGACACCAGATGCTGCACGCTGCATACATCCAACCATCACACGAGGGCATGTCAGCCAACAAGGCCCGGGTGGGAACACCACTCAGTAGGGAGGGCGGTCGTGGGTGCCTACATAAATGTGGTCTACAATGCCGTCGTATCCCTCGTCCAGACGACAGAATCCCAGCCATTGACATGCTTACTGCTGATTTTCCGTTTCTGCAGTACGGTGCGGAATTAAATCTCTCCGCGCTTGTTAAGCGCAATAGTGACCCGTCAGTCATGGCTCAAAGCTACAGGTACGACCGGCCACCGCCACCAGGTGAGGGACGAGTCGACACCATCATCTTCGCGACTTGCGCCTCTCTACTTTCGTTGTGTGCAGAATAGGACAGCGTAAGTTTTCTTACAAGAAAAAGACGTGGAAACCATGAAGCAATTTTTTTTTATAAATTTCTTACAAGAAAAAGCAGTGGAGGCCACCAAGCAAGAAAAAGAAAGAAAGGAAGAAAAAACCTAAGCCCGAGGAACAGGAAGGCATGCAACAGCATCAGCACTGCCTTCCTGAAAAGCGTCGCGGAGATAAGAACCCAGAGTGCCATGAAGAGCAGCAGAAAGACGTTGCATGAATTCTCGTCGCACATCCCCCAAAAAACGCCGAAACGGAAGAGAAGTAGATCGACGAACAAAATGCTGCATACGGACATAACTGTCAGCAAATTGAAAAAAGGAGGAAAAAGCCCCACAAGCCCCAGGATCAGGAAGGCAAGCCACAGCATCAGCAGTGCCATCCTGCAAATTCTGGGATAGCGTAAATTATTGCCAAAGAGATGCCCGAAGTATGCGTACCCGTACCATACTTTTCGAGAAGAGAATAAATACGTGAAGGCGTTGTGTAGATTTTTTTTTTTCGCGCCCGCGGGATACGGAACTAAGCCTCCGCATCAAACATCGATAATGTATTCATGGGATCATGGTGCATCTGCAGCATCAATATTATCGGAGCATCCCGTTGGCAACCTGGCGCGCTGCCAAGTACCGGCTCAAAAGTCGGTATCCTTAGTGTAATCGTACACTATTTATGTATCGCTATGCACGGGCCGGCTCTTGGGCGCTTTGTGTCAATCTTCGCGGATACATCTTACGCGCGCGGCGGTCGCGCGCGAGTACGTGTAAGGATTATGCTACGGATGAGCGTGGGACCAAGACTCCCCCAGCGAACGCGCATGTACGGGACGTGTACGGGCATACAGTCCTATAATAGCCGCCGGTGTTCCGGACGCGGACTAGTACATATTTGCACATTGTGATGTGCGGTCGCCGGGATTTGAACTCACGTATGAGGGCCCATAACCTATTATCGGAGCATCCCGTTGGCAACCTGGCGCGCTGCCAAGTACCGGCTCAAAAGTCGGTATCCATAGTGTAATCGTACACTATTTATGTATCGCTATGCACGGGCCGGCTCTTGGGCGCTTTGTGTCAATCTTCGCGGATACATCTTACGCGCGCGGCGGTCGCGCGTGAGTACGTGTATGCTACGGATAAGCGTGGGACCAAGACTCCCCCAGCGAACGCGCATGTACGGGACGTGTACGGGCATACAGTCCTATAATAATCAATGCGTCCATGACTTTGTGCTCCATTCAATCC
This sequence comes from Tetraselmis chui, assembly GCA_026401115.1. Lineage (NCBI taxonomy): Eukaryota > Viridiplantae > Chlorophyta > Chlorodendrophyceae > Chlorodendrales > Chlorodendraceae > Tetraselmis > Tetraselmis chui. Next base: position 45,597 of record JAPMLY010002158.1, read on the forward strand.
ACGAATTAGTGCCCTATTTAATCAATGCATCCATGAATTAGTGCCCCATTTAACCAATACTTCCATGAATTTGTACCTTATTTAATCAATGAGTCCATGAATTAGTGCCCCATTTAATAGTACAAAATTCTTACAAGAAAAAGCAGTGGAGGCCACCAAGCAAAAAAAAAAAAAAAGGAGGAAAAAACCTAAGCCCGAGGAACAGGAAGGCATGCCACAGCACCAGCACTGCCCTCCTGAAAAGCGTCGCGGAGATAGGAACCCAGAGTGCCATGAAGAGCAGCAGAAAGACGTTGCATGAATTCTCGTCGCACATCCCTCAGAAAATGCCGAAACGGAAGAGAAGTATATCGACGAACAAAATGCTGCATACGGACATAACTGTCAGAGCGCAAGGAACGAGAGTCAGCGGCCCCCATGCCATGGAAGCGACGAACATCCACCAAAATAGCCAAGCGATCGACCAACTCAGCCGCCATCGGCGCCAACCGGCCCCCATCCTCCCTGGCGAAGGGGTAGTAGTCATGGACCGACTGAACCGAAGGCGTGCCAAGCAAAGCGGCAATGCGGAGGTCCGCATCAAGTTTGCCTTGCTGAGCTCCCAATGCAAGGCTGCCAGGGAGTGGAAGGCGAGCACCTATACGAGGAACGTTAGTGTTCGTGCGAGCACTTGTAACCGTCACATCAACAACAAGGTGACGGTGCGGAGCCATGAAGTCCAACCAAACCACATCCCCAGGACGATCACGTGAAGCTCCCGACCGAATACGGCGGACCTCCAACCGCAAGTCATGGCCCTTAGTAGCCCCCGCTTCAAGCATGAACTCTTCAAGCACGTGGACAATACGGTCGTGGAGTTGAATGATATACCAAGAGCACGGGCACCGGGGGATATGGTCCATGAGCATAGCGGCTGTTGAGCGCTCACCCGACATAAAGATGCTCGATACCGTCGACGAAGATCCATACCCGCGAGATTCTGAAGGGGCCTCATTGCACCGAGGGCATTTTCGAACATGAGCGGCGCGCTCCGCAGTCAAGCCAAGCACCCGGTGGGTTGGATAGCAATCGGATGGCACCTTGAAGCTGGACTCATGTGAAGCGAAAAAGAAAGCCAACGCCCCGCGACCCGTACCCGAAATCACCCTCATATAGTGCGGTGGGGAAGGTTTGCAGAATGCCAAGAGGTCAAGGTAGGCCCGGGCACGAAGAATGCGCGAAATGCCCCGTTGAATATGGCCCCCAGAATCTCCCAAGCGGGTGAGAGCATCGGGAGTCGGAAGTTGTAGGCTAGTCACTTGGGTAGCGGGTGCCACCGCATTGTTGACCGTAGATACCACCAACTCGACATCGGGCCCGGCATAATCAGAAAGGTTTTGGTTCAGTGTGTTAGTCAACACCACAAGCTCCGATTCCGAAAACCCGCCCATAGTGGAGATAGAGTCGTACGAATTACGCAATTGGACCGCCCACGGTAAAGTAGAAGTGGCAACATTCAGTAGTTCATGTCGGATGATACCGTACAAAGGACCTAGCGACTCGGACTCGTAATCAGTAATCATGTTGGCGAGGGTCGCAGTGAATGAAGCATAGTGAGCAGGTTCGGCGTCGAGCTCGAGGGACGGTACATTTAGCCCCCCAAACTCCGCAGGGAGGGAGAGCTGTCGTTTAGCACAATTCAGTTGATCGAGTGTTTGTGCGTCCAAAGAAATGCCCAAGATTCGATAAACTACTGCACGAATGGCCCTATCTGCAGTAGCAAGGTACGGTCGGCAGATATATGGGGGGAGGGTGCGGAGCAAGAAACCATAGCGGCGTACCGCACACGTGATCATCAAGCGGAAAGCGGCGTGTGGCCCTCCGAAGTCCGACATAGCAAAGCATACGATCTTGTCCAAGAGGAGTTGATGAGCCTCAACGGTGTCTTGCAGCCAAGAGTGAACATAGTTCTCGTTATGAGACGCTGGAGGGCCGTCTGCCATCGAGAAATCCATCGCCAAAGGGGCTCCAAGGTTACTAGTACCCGTAACAACGGGGACCATCGCCCGTACCACCTCGACAAGTTCAAGGGCCGTATCCAGAGGTACCATGCACGAAGATTTGATTGGTTGAACATTCGAGCAGACTTTCCCCAGTTCCTCCGTAGCCACCGTAATCACAGTCGGGACGAAAGGCGTTTTGATCAAATACTTGCCATCATCAGAAAAGGCTTGGATCGCCGCTGAATCTTTGCACCGTTCTCCAATATTCCGGAGGGGGTGCTTATCGCGAGGTTGAACAAAAGCGGGCCAAGAGGATCTCCTTGTCGGACACCCGTACGAGATTGAACCGTGCCGTGTAGGAGCGAAGCATCGTTGGGGTCGAAGTAATACACCGTGAAGTCCCGTTTATATATCATCTCAACCAACGGGATAATGGGATGCAAGTCAGGGTTCTTGTACAGCTCCGCAAGGAAACTCCGGCGGGAAATGGTGTTGAAGGCGTTTTCTAGGTCCAAGCTTAGAAGGCTGCAATCAGGAATAGCTTGTAGGCCAATGCGAGTGGTATGAATGGCTCCCTCGATACCCGCTTTGGTGAAAACCGATCGTTGTACATGGCCCAGGTGGTCGGCCGCGACAGTCGCTATCCGCGCTATGGCGTGACAATGAGCTAACCGCGACAAAACGCTGCCAGCAGCCAACGGCCGGTCTTTAGGAGCCTCACCTCGAAGGCGAGTGGCGTCGCGGTCAACCCCAGTTTGCTTGTGAAGAGCCCACCCGGTCGCACTCGCCAGAAAGTCCGCCGCAGCCTCGGGAATGTTTCCCGCCGAGTAGCGGTTAACCCACTTACGCCATGCCGGAACATTCAAGTCACGGACATGTTCCCATCGTCAACCATCAACGTGGGGGGCTGACAAGCGAGGTGCTTTTCTCAAGACAAGGAGCATAGACTCCTCCCATACTTTGAGGCCGTCACTGTCATCTAAATACGTGAGGGGTGGGCGCGCCGGGGGGGGCAGGGGGTCGGGGAGATCACAGTCTGGATGGGGAGTACCGGGAGGAGGATGCAACCGCTGAAGAGCGGCCAAAGCCGCGTCCGCGTCCTCCACCATTCCGAAGTCGGCTCCGTCTAGGGCCATCCGGGCCCGTCGCAATTGGCCAACTTCCACCAGCTCGCGGGCCCGACGGAAGGCAGCACGGCGTCGGTGGTCACTTTCTTAGAGGCGAGTCGGTGGGTGATGCTGCTCCCGTTGAGTGTTCTGGGCCCGGCGACGGCGAGAGCCCCCCCACCCCGGCCGCGACCGCCGGGGCGTCTAGGCACAGAAGCTCCCGGGCACGCACGTGCAAGCTCACCTCCATCTCGAATTTAATCAATGCGTCCACGGATAAGTGGCTTACATAATCAATGCGTCCATGAATTGGTGCCACACATAATCAATGCACAACGAATTTACTGTACATTTATGGAACATCGACCGCATCGATGCATATGACTTATCATATTTAGCTTTACCCGAGGGCGAGTTTTGCGAAAGATGTCAGCTTGCTTACAATTTGGCCAAAAGACCACCACTTGCTTGGCCTGGGGGAAGATTAGCGCTAATTATGGGTTGGGTGGGTGGGTTGCGCGAGCCAGATGGGCGAGCGCAAAGTAGAGAGTGCCAGTGCTCGGGGGTTGCACCGCCTAAAAGGGCTGCCGCTAGCTAGTGCTGTTGGGGGTAGGGCATGGGGCGCTGCGCTAGGCGTTTCCTCAGTCCTCGAGGGTCACCTCGAGGACTGGGTAAGACACGCCGCTTTTAGAGTAACGCTTTTCCGTTAAGGTTTGCGTCCTGTCATATATGTAAGTAAGTTTTGCAAACCTCTAGATTTAAAACAATCTGACTATTTACCCGAGGGCACGTTTTGCCAATATCGAAAAAAACCGGAGGTTTTGCGCAGCCTAGTCTTGATGAAGCGGTTTGGCTGGGACGAGCCAGCCGAAGTACTGCCACGCCGCTCAAGATGGGGTCATGGTGGGGTCGATGTATTTCCCTTCTGTGACAGAACTGTTTTTGGCCCAACCACCCATGTATTTGACGACGTGGAGTGGGTCCCCGATGCAACTAGCGGCGGAGGCGGCACCTTTACGTAGGCTGTGCGATGTCCATTTGAATCCACTCAGCGGTGTGGCGCAGACGGCGTCGCATGCGTCGAGGAGCAAGGCGGAGAGTGTCGCAGCCGCTTGCTAGTCGCTGGAGATTTCGTAAGGTACGAAGCTCCATAGTGCGGCTGGGGGGGGGGGGGGGCTGTTGTAGAATTTCTTGCAATAGGCGGTCAGCTGTGTGCAATAATATTCCAGTAGGTCAGCGAGAGTTGGATTGGCAGCGGTCGGGATAGCCAGGATAGGTTTGTCGGCCGCGCTGCGTCTCTGATCGCCTTTAGCCTTGCGGATGAAGAGCCAAATTTTTTTGGATGGCCGGTCGACCACGAGGTCGTGTGTTAAACACCGTACGCCTAATTCGGCTCTGCAGAAAAACGCGTAATTTGTGCAGACTGTCAGTAGCGCTCGAAATTGCGCGATAAGATGGCGTGAAGTAGGCGTCCACTGGAGGTGTGTGCGGAGTTTGGCGGCAGCGGTGAGTAGCGAGAGTGCTCGAGGGGCTGGTAACGGGAGGCGCGAGTCCGCTGCCTGTAGACGTTGTTGGTGCATCTCGAGTCCGCGTCGAGCGTCAGCTTGAAGTTCACCAACTGCGATTGGCTGCTGCTCGTGGTCGCGGAAAAACTTGTTGATGGCCGAGTAGTACTATTGTGGCGATGCAGCGGCGACGGTGCCTTGTAGTCCCAACCATGCCGTGTAACGAACGACCGACTGTGTGGTAGCTTGCAACGGGTGGATGTTTTCCTCGTGGTAGAAAGCGGCAAATTGACGCATGCCGCTGTCGTAGTTTGAGTATGTTGTCGGGGCCAGGGAGCTGCTCAACATGAGTAGCGCGGTGGTACCGATTTGGTCGGTGCCCAACAGGTTGCGAAGTCGTGTAGTCATGGTAGCCGTCCACGGCGCGTGCGCGTCTGGCTCTCGCAATGTGTACCGGACTGGCCGCGAGGGTTTGGGCGCAGGGACTTGATCCGGATCCTACGGCTCCGCGAATCCCCGAGACTACTCGGGTTCGGACTCGGTCTCGTGGGTCCGGACCCTAGAATCACAGGTAATCGCGGGATCCGGACCCTAGAATCACAGGTAATCGCTGGACCCGAACCCTAGGTTCGGTAGGTAATCGCGGGATCCGAACCCTAGAATCACAAGTAATCGTTGGATCCGGTACCAGTTATTGTAAGTAATCGTAGGATCCGGCACCAGTTATTGTAAGTAATCGTTGGATCCGGTACCAGCTATTTTATGGATCCGGATCCCGCGATTACTTGTGATTCTAGGGTTCGGATCCCGCGATTACATGTGATTCTAGGGTTCGGACCCCGCGATTACCTGTGATTCTAGGGTCCGGATCCCGCGATTACCTGTGATTCTAGGGTTCGGATCCAGCGATTACCTGTGATTCTAGGGTTCGGATCCAGCGAGTACCTGTGTTTTCGGTTCCGGAACCGAGTACATGAGTACTTCTAAATTTTTGGTTCCGTTGGATGCGTTGGGTTCGCGATTCCAACAAGTACTCGAAGTACTCATGCAAATTGATACAAATTGCGCATTTTATTGGGGGAAATTTGTAGTACAAATTCAGTTTTTACATCTCTACTAGTTCTTTGCGCCTGCTCATGCTTGGATCCCATACAATAGATTTTGACTGAGGTATCCTGAACACCGTATCTGAATTCCCAACAAGCGCCTCTTCTGTACGTTGGATAGCCGTCGATGACAAGCTCTTCCCTAATCTGGACGGTCTACTACTTCCCGCTTGCCCCGCCATTGTTGCTAACTATGATAGGAGTTGGATGTGGACGGGCAGATTATGGTGGATTTCAAGCGCGTACGCACCGTTTAACTGGCCCTTGGGTGGGCTACAATCGATTCAAGGCTGCGGAATGACAACAATTAGGGCTATTGAACCAATCCTAGACATACACCTCAGCAGATTTGCATTGCCAAATATCTCCCAAAAAAACAGCGTGTCACTTCGGGCCACCACAGAATCGTGAGATACTCGGAATCGTGAGTACTGATTGGGTATCGCGATTCCACATCGTTTTGCGAGGATGAGGTACTCGCGATTACCGCGGATCTATTAAAGTACGATGAATACCGGATCCAACGATTACTTAAAATAGCTGGTACCGGATCCTACGATTACTGACAATAACTGGTACCGGATCCAACGATTACTTACAATAACTGGTACCGGATCCAACGATTACCTGTGATTCTAGGGTTCGGATCCCGCGATTACCTACCGAACCTAGGGTTCGGGTCCAGCGATTACCTATGATTCTAGGGTCCGGATCTCGCGATTACCTGTGATTCTAGGGTCCGGACCCACGAGACCGAGTCCGAACCCGAGTAGTCTCGGGGATTCGCGGAGCCGTAGGATCCGGATCCAGTCCCTGGCGTAGTCAACTTGGACAACGTAGCCAGGACGGCTGTGTTGTCCTCGTGGAGTAAGACATGTCGGCCTCGGAATTGAGGTAGAAAAGACTCGATTGCGAGACAAACGGCGCGGAGTTCTTTCCATGTGATGTGTTGTTGTCGGTCGTCGTCGTACCAAAAACCGCGGGCTTGGTAGGCAAAGTTGTCGTTCATGACTGCTCCCCATCCGTAACCGCTTGAGTCGGCGTGGAGGTACGATGTCTCGATTGGCTTGTAGATAGAGCGGCCGTTGTGTTGGTCGGGGACTGTACGCCACCACTCGATGTCGCGTCGTAACTGGTGTGTCAATTGGACACGTCCGCCCCATCCCTTCCGATTAGCCAGCACGTAGTGTAGTTTGCACAAAAAGAAACGGGCTGGCGCGATGGCGAGGTAGAGGAATTGCGCCTTGCCATCAAATGCCGCGAGTTGTCTTGCGGGCAGCCAACGAGCGGTGGTCGCCGCGCGGCCGAGTAACGTTGAAGCATGTCTGGCAAGGGCGTGTAGCTTGTCGGTAGGGGCTCGAAATTCGCCGTTCAGGAGGTCGACTGTCAGGTCGAGGTGGTTGCCCACATGTGTGGGCTGCCACATGCCCTTGTCGGGGTTGCGTTGGAGGCCGACCCGGTGTAGCAGGGTCTCGATGCGGTTGCGTAGCAGTAGGGCTGCCTCGTACGAGCTGGCCATGAACATGAAGTCGTCCATGTAAGGTAGCAAGCGTACGCCGCGCCATCGGACGTTGGGAAGGAAACGTCGTGACGGTTTGTATGGCGTCGCGGAGTTGGCGGTCATCGGTGTAGGCGCTTGTCGCAGGTACTTTGTGAACACATGTGTGAGCTTGCAAAAATAGTAAGTGGACCCCGACCATCCCATCGGGAGGCATGCGAGGCGCCACAACTCGCCTCGGTAATTGACCGTGAAGAAATCGCGGTCCTCTTCTCGGATGCCGAGCGTGTAGTAGCCGTCCGCGAGGTCGAGGGAGACGAAGTAGTCGCCCGGGCGAGACATGTGGCGTAAGTGCTTGAGGGTCTCGCAGGACATCTTGAATTCCGCGCAATAGCTGTTTAGTTCGCGGAGGTCGATGATAAGACGCCATTTGTTCACACCGGGTTTGGGGACGAGAAACATGCGGGAGCCGTAGCGGGTGTTGTACGCGCGCTCCCATGCTCCGCAGGCTTCGAAGCGTGGGAGCTCCGTCGCTAAGAAGTCGAGTTGAGGCTGGGTGGCGTCCTTCATGGAGACTCCGTGGTTGAAAGGTCGGGGACGTAGGCCGTTTTTGATCTTGACCCGCACGCCATGGCGGATCCAGTTCGCGACTTGACCGCTCGCGCCGATATGCTCCCATTCCTGCCATCTTAGCCGCACGCGGTGACGCATGTAGTTGGATGACGGGGAGCGGGAATCGGCGCGGCGGGCCACACCATCACTTCTTTGTGGTAGGTTTCGCCCCGTCGCTGGGTTTGGTTGCGGCCGCTGCCGCCACTGTTGTTGTTGCTGCGGCCTTGCGCTTGTCGGCGGCCGCCTTCTTGGCCTTGACGTCTTGTCCGGGTGGCTTGTCCGGCGTAACTCTCGCGAACGCTGCTCCAACAGCTGCTTGCTGACGGCATGTAAGATGACTTCGAGCGTGCTATCGACGAACGCTTGGCGTAGCTCGTCCGGTGCGCTTGAGACCGCGATAGGGCGCGGGCGGCAGAAACGCTCGTGGGCGAGTTCGGCGAACACTCGGTCCGAATCCGAGCTCGTTTGTCCGCCCTTGGTGAGGCGGAGGAAGCCCATTCGAGTACGGGCGGCCTCCTCCGTCGCTGTGTGGGTGCGATGACCCGCTCGGATGAGGGCAACGGCCGCCGCCTGCTCCGCTGGTAGAGGAGGTCCGGTTGTTACTTTGAGGGGCGGGGCTTGTACTACGGCAGCGTTTGATGGCGAGGAGGGTACGGCCGGATCAGCGGTGGGAGGCGGGTGTTGGAGCTGGTGGTGGCCAGCCGGGAAGCAACGCCAGGAAAGGGCGCTCGTTAGCCGTCGACCAGCCATGTGCCAGTCGAACCTTGCCGAGGGGTGAGGCAAGACATGGCACATGCCGGTGGTTAGTCGCAGACGGAGGAGCGGCTATATGAGGCGGCGGCGATCCTAAGGATCGGCCGCCGCCGGAAAGCCCTGTACGGAGGGCTTTTTTCGGAAACTAGAACAATGTCCGTACCCGGCGTCGAGCTAGTTGGGGAGCAGCACCATGGTAGGGCGCTCACTAGCGAGCCGCTACGTCGTCCAGCGTCATCTCCCGGGGGGAGGAGTTAGCTGGGGCGGCAAGGAGGACGGTCGCGACGGGAGGAGCGACGCGATCCGGCGGCGACAACCCTCTGGGTCGGCGCCGCCGGAACACCCGGCACGGAGGGTTTTGTTTAATTCCGGGCGCCCGCGGCCCGCCGGATCCGGCTACGGTGACCTGCCCCCCCCCCCCCTCCCCCTCTTCGACACCCACTACCCCGACATATCTTCATAATCCTAGGATTCCTTGAGCGTGGGCCCGGGTGAGCGCGGGGTCCCCCGCTCAAGAACATGCTGCTCGGTGGACGCGCGTCAAAGGGGGGAGGGTACGGCCACAGGCCGGAAAACCGACAGGTACCCGGGTACCAGACAGAGAAAAACCGGGGAAATGAGCGGGGAAAATTCAGGCGCGGAAGCAGGAGCGCTAGTTTTTTCTATGTCTGTGTGTCTCGGTCCCCCCCACCTGTCCTCGAGGTGACGGGGGACCTCGACAAGGAGGACCGCCACGTCGGTGGACGCGGCAAGACCTTGGGGCGGGGTTTACGGGATGGAGCGGCGGGATCGACGAGCGACCGCGCGAGGAGGGGTTTTTGGCCTGCCTTTCCCCTCCTACCTTCGGCAAGACCGAAGAAACGCGAGAGCTGGATTAGGCTCGCCCGTCGTGCCTCCCGAACGCCGACCGGCCTAGGCCGGTCGGCACCCCGGTTCGGTGGGAGCGGGCCGTGCATCGTGAAGGTCGAGCAGCAGTTTAGTTTTGCATTTCTCGACAAGTGGATTTATTTTTAGATCTGTTTTTCTTGATTACAAAATTATTACGCTGTTACTGCTTAGGCGGGGGGACTATGGCAATTACTGCGGTTGCATACAGTTTTTTTTTAACTCCCGAGAAACGTCGACACACATTGCAGATAGGTGTGTCGATAGGTGTATCTTGTCGAAGAGACCCGGGCCCAACTTGCTAATAAGTTATGCATGGCGAAATATACTAGTAGAGTGGCCCGAGAGACATCAGTCGGTCCAGTTTGCCGGCACATGTTGTAAACAATTTCCAAATTTTTATTTTTTTATTTTTTTTTAGGTCCGGTTGACAGCGTGTCCAAAGCCTCACTGATTGCCGCGTTGGCTCAGCTGTCGAAGAAGGCATAGCACCCGATGTGGAGCTATTCGTCGTACCCCGCTTGGGATTTTCTGTCGTTAAGGAAGCGGGTAGTGTCGTCCGTTAGCGTCCAAAGGCGAGGTTCGTCGATGTCGCGAGGGGGCTGCTCCAAACCGGCAGGGATGATTTTACCGTAGGCGGCAAAATCGACGAGCTCGGGCTCGTGGAGCTCGGGGTCGTCGTTCAGCATGTCGATAGGCGGCTCAGGGGTTGCCTTACCACCTTCAGTCGCAATGGTCACGTCAGGGGGAATGGACTGCTATTGATTTGGGAGCACGGGTGGGCCGGTCAATCGTTCGAGTAGGGCTAGTAAGGCGGTGTTAGACGCCTGAATCTGCTCAGCTAGTCGGAGTTCGAGGGCCGACACCGCGCTTTGAATCTGCTCGGAAGTACGCTGTTCAATTACATAGGGGAGAGTGTCGACTCCGGGAGCGGAGGACGACGGCTCGGGCTGCATGTTGTTAGACGGGGACCTAGAACGTGGGGAAGTGTCTCGTGACGCTCGAGTACGCATGAGACGATGTAAATTGACACCATGCTCGACTACGAGAGTCGAGACTGCAATTGCGAGAGCCAGATGGGCGAGCGCAACGGAGAGAGTGCCAGTGCTCGGGGGTTGCACCGGCTTAAGGGGCTGCCGCTAGCTAGTGCTGCTGGGGGCATGGCATGGGGCGTTGCGCTAGCCGCTAGGTGTTTCCTCAGTCCTCGAGGGTCACCTCGGGGACTGGGTAAGACGCGCCGCTTTTACAGTAACGTTAAGGTTTGCGTTCTGTCACATATGTAAGTAAGTTTTGCAAACCTCTAGATTTAAAATAATCTGACTAGATAGTTTGTACTGCATCCCTTGCCGTACATGTTTGGTAGATGCACTAAGTACATGGTACGGATGTGAGAAATGCCGTTGGGAGTTTACTCCTTCTTACGCGTCTAAAGCTATGGTAACCCGTAGTTGAGTCATACGCGTTTAATCGACGATGATTCGAATTTTGAAATGGGAGTTGACTCCACAAACGCGACATGTGGTCGACGCGCATTGACGTTTCTCATACGTGGACTACGACATGTCTTGCAAGCCAGTTGCACCGTCCGATGTGCGTGAGTTTCAAATTAACGGTCACATTTAGCCATACTTGGATTAGTGTTGTTTATTGATTTACAATACATTGTACTCTAGACTCTTACACTTCACCCGCCGAATGTACGCGCCTCGCCAAATCTATGGCCATATTGATAATAAAAGGTTGAAACTACATTGGGGGCGAGAATAGACGGGCGTTGCGACGACATTCAATACAAATGTTGCACTTCCGTTGTCAAACCATCATTGTTCCCCCGTTAACCGTCGCCACATAGTCCCTACAACCGCGGTTTGTTTTCGAAAAAACTGCGACAATGCGGAAACGTGGCCGCCCCCGACAAAGTTTGCCTCAATAACAGTCACTGAAACCCTAGGGCGCTTCCGAAGGCCCACTACGCACCCCTACTACACTCTTCCCATAAAGTCCGTTACTAGTGAATTAGGGCCTTTCGTGTAGGGCGGGTGTTTATCATGTAGGGTTTCAAGGGTTTAACTGTACTTTAGCTCGTTGAAAAGGCGGACCGAAACTTGTATTGACGGTGAAGTAAAGGGGGAAGCAGGGCACAAATGGGGCATGTCACGGCTACGATATGACGTATTAGAGTTTGCGGGTCAACCCCGATTTCGGGGCATACCCTGATTCGGGCGCCCCGGAATTCGGATTTTCCACACTTTGGCTCGTGAATACTCCCGAAATCGGCAACACAACATGCGGTTTTTATGATCCCAGCATGTTGTCCGCAAACATGGGAGCACGTGGGTGTGATGGCATGTGCCGTTAAGATGCTTGACTTGGGTGGGATTGGGGCCGGAGACCCACAGCTTGGGAGGCTTAAAAAGCCTAACTTTGCCGTACGGTGTCCGATTCGAGCAAACTAAGTTGCAAGTGGAAGCCCTTCTCCCACGTAAATATAAGTTTTCAGCGTCAAATCCGCCGTCCGATGTTATCCAAACCCTCGTACAACCAACGAACCCTAAAGCTTTTAGGGTTTCAAAATCTGCCACATTCGCGCGGGGCTAGCACCCCTTGAGCAAGTGGTACCCGCACACCCGCTCCGGAGAGGGGTGCGCTCGCAGGCCCGTCGGCACCTACCTCTACCTCCACGCGGTGGGCGTTGGTAACCCCGTAGCCGTGCCAGGCCTTGCACGGTAGGGGGCTGAACGAGGTACCGACAGCTGCGATCCGCGGGATCAGCAGATGTCGGGAAGCACGGTACGGAGGGTTTTGGAAAAAACCTAATATCCGTACACGAACACAAGGATCTCCCACTCGGCCTGTCCGATATGTTCTTTCAGCGACAAAATACTCACAGATACTCTCCCGCCCATACGGGTACGAGGACTGCGGATGAATGTTTTTTGGCAAGGAAGGGTACGGACGGATCAGCGGTGGGACGAGGGTGTTGGAGTTGGCGGCGGACAGCTGGGAAGCAACGCTAGGGCACGGCGCTCGCTAGCAGCCGCCAGCCCTGCGAGACCTTTTGATCTCCCCTGGGGGAGAGGCCCGAAGATACGCATGACGGAGGTGGGTCGCAGCCGGAGGAGCGGCACGGTCTTGCGGCGGAGGTCGGGAGGATCACCCGCCGCCGGAAAACCCCGGTACGGGGGGTTTTCGGTTAAATATTCCCGTACCCACCATCTTTTGAGGATAGCCGATCCATGGGCACTATCCGTTCCCCTCCCCTAGTCGGTACCCGGTTATCGACGGGCTGCCTCAGGCAGTGTGCCCCGGGTTATCGCAACGACACACTGCTCGTATAGGCTGCCCCCTAACAACGTAAACCACCGGGGGAGGGTGCGGCCAGCACAACGCGATCATATGGGTGGCGGAAACAGACGGCAAAAGGACAGGGGACATGAGACATCTGGCTCGGAGGCAAGAGAGCCAGCCGGACACCGTCTGTTGCCTAGCTATTTTCTCCTCCCAGCCCCTGCAAGAGGGGAGAAGGCTAGACTAGGTGGAGAGTCGCGCCGAGAAGAGCGACTACTATCTCCAATATCTCGGACGGGGTTGAGCACGGATCGAGACGGGTCCGACGACGACCTGAGCGAGGGGGGTTTTCCACCTGCCTTCCCCCCCTCGAGTCGCACAGGAGCCGAGGTAAGGCATGTTCGACTCGACCAGCTCAAGCTGACCAACCTTGCTGATTAGCGACCCCGCCGCGGCTAGAGCAGGCCGCGTATCGTGGAGACTGGCGACATTTTATATTTCATATTGTTTCCAAAGAAAAATACGTATAGATCAAAAAATAATAAATACCTAGATACGGGTATGTTTTAGACGGTATCGTTACTGCCATTGGAGAGGTTGGGATTAGTGGTTCACGGTCTACTCCTGCTTATAAGTCCAGTTAGGCATAGCACAGGGGGGGCCATGAGACATCAACTGGTTTATACAGGTATTGTTGTAAACAATTTCATTTCATATCATGGGCTGGCCCGTCGTCCCTCCCGAACGCCGACCGGCCTAGGCCGGTCGGCACCCCGGTTCGGTGGGAGCGGGCCGTGGATCGTGAAGGTCGAGCAGCAGTTTAGTTTTGCATTTCTCGACAAGTGGATTTATTTTTAGATCTGTTTTTCTTGATTACAAAATTATTACGCTGTTACTGCTTAGGCGGGGGGACTATGGCAATTACTGCGGTTGCATACAAACTAAGTTGCAAGTGGAAGCCCTTCTCCCACGTAAATATAAGTTTTCAGCGTCAAATCCGCCGTCCGATGTTATCCAAACCCTCGTACAACCAACGAACCCTAAAGCTTTTAGGGTTTCAAAATCTGCCACATTCGCGCGGGGCTAGCACCCCTTGAGCAAGTGGTACCCGCACACCCGCTCCGGAGAGGGGTGCGCTCGCAGGCCCGTCGGCACCTACCTCTACCTCCACGCGGTGGGCGTTGGTAACCCCGTAGCCGTGCCAGGCCTTGCACGGTAGGGGGCTGAACGAGGTACCGACAGCTGCGATCCGCGGGATCGGCAGCTGTCGGGAAGCCCGGTACGGAGGGTTTTCGAAAAAACCTAATATCCGTACACCAACACATGGATCTCCCGCTCGGCCTGTCCGATATGTTCTTTCAGCGACAAAATACTCACATGTACTCTCCCGCCGTGACGGGTACGAGGACTGCGGATGAATGTTTTTTGGCAAGGAAGGGTACGGACGGATTAGCGGTGGGACGAGGGTGTTGGAGTTGGCGGCGGACGGCTGGGAAGCAACGCTAGGGCACGGCGCTCGCTAGCAGCCGCCAGCCCTGCGAGACCTTTTGATCTCCCCTGGGGGAGAGGCCCGAAGATACGCAGGACGGAGGTGGGTCGCAGCCGGAGGAGCGGCACGGTCTTGCGGCGGAGGTCGGGAGGATCACCCGCCGCCGGAAAAACCCGGTACGGGGGGTTTTCGGTTAAATATTCCCGTACCCACCATCTTTTGAGGATAGCCGATCCATGGGCACTATCCGTTCCCCTCCCCTAGTCGGTACCCGGTTATCGACGGGCTGCCTCAGGCAGTGTGCCCCGGGTTATCGCAACGACACACTGCTCGTATAGGCGGCCCCCTAACAACGTAAACCACCGGGGGAGGGTGCGGCCATCACAACGCGATCAGATGGGTGGCGGAAACAGACGGCAAAAGGACAGGGGACATGAGACATCTGGCTCGGAGGCAAGAGAGCCCGCCTGACACCGTCTGCAACCTAGCTATTTTCTCCTCCCAGCCCCTGCAAGAGGGGAGAAGGCTAGACTAGGTGGAGAGTCGCGCCGAGAAGAGCGACTACTATCTCCAATATCTCGGACGGGGTTGAGCACGGATCGAGACGGGTCCGACGACGACCTGAGCGATGGGGGTTTTCCACCTGCCTTTCCCCCTACCTCATGCACGACCGGAGTCGCACAGGAGCCGGGGTCAGGCAAGTTCGACTCGACCAGCTCAAGCTGACCAGCCTTGCTGATTAGCGACCCCGCCGCGGCTAGAGCAGGCCGCGTATCGTGGAGACTAGCGACATTTAATACTTCATATTGTTTCCAAAGAAAAATACGTATAGATCAAAAAATAATAAATACCTAGATACGGATATGTTTTAGACGGTATCGTTACTGCCATTGGAGAGGTTGGGATTAGTGGTTCACGGTCTACTCCTGCTTATAAGTCCAGTTAGGCATAGCACAGGGGGGGCCAGGAGACATCAACTGGTTTATACAGGTATTGTTGTAAACAATTTCATTTCATATCATGGGCTGGCCCGTCGTCCCTCCCGAACGCCGACCGGCCTAGGCCGGTCGGCACCCCGGTTCGGTGGGAGCGGGCCGTGGATCGTGAAGGTCGAGCAGCATTTAAGTTTTGCATTTCTCAACAAGTGGATTTATTTTTAGATCGGGGACCAGGGGTGAGGGAGGGAGTAGGGTATCGATAGGGTGTGAGGTCAACATGTCCGGCGGGTCGTCACCATCATAGGCATCCGCAATGACCGAGTCAACCGAAGGGTGCGCGCCGAAGCCATGTGTGTTCTTTTGGAAAACGGCATGGACGGAGGTGGTGATGCGGCGGGTTTCCGGGTTGTAGATGCGGTTACCATGGGCGAGTCACTGAATATCGCTAAGGTACATGTACAAATTAGAGGAAATAATTAATGTCAGATTCTAGCACATAGATAAATGGGCTAGGATATGACACTCTCCCTTCCTTAAGCACCAACGTCCTCGTTGTGCAGCGCTCAAAATCTTGGTATCTTTAGTGTTCTTGCATGCCAACGGTTGCGAAATGTGACAAAGTCAGGGGTCGCAGAAAAGTCTCGATAAACATCCGTTTGAAGAAATTCGGAAAAGATGTTCAAGTGGTCGACTCCTCGCATGGGCTCCCAAGTGTCCTCGCTAGGTACGTTGAAAGGTGCCGCCCAACGAATTTTGAACAACAGTCTAGTGCCGTTGGAGTTGAAGGCCACATCGAGTATTTGGTCGACTTCAAATCGCTTGGCATCGTGCACAATCGGAATTCGTTGTGCACTGTCGGCATGTTCTGTGTCTGGATTCCATTTTCCTAGTAGACTGACGTGTACAACATCATGAATCCGTACTCCAAGAGATAGCTTAAGCCGAAACGCAACCGGGGAAACTTCCTCCGTAATGAGAAACGGGCCAATACCCCCCCAGATGTTGTTAAAAAAGCAACGAAAGATGAAAATATAGGCCATGGACGTAGTACGAGTATTTTTGCCCGTGACATACGGTATGTTCCCTCCTTGGGTGGTTCATCGCACTCCAAATTAATCTCGAAGTCACATTCGCGGGTTGGTTGTAGACCGTTAGGCACCTTAATGATGTCCGTAAACTCGTTCATGGAATTTCGCAACGAAGTCGTCCACTCGGGTTGTTGATCGGTATTGATGTCGTCGACCGCGTCATGTCCTTCTCGTAGTCCAATCACGAGAAGAGGTCCGCTTGTTGCTGCCTAAGCAGTTTTGCCATCGCATCCGCCTCCAAGTGATGCACTGCCAATGGTACGGTGTACTCGTCGCTAGACATCACAGCTTCGCCAGTTTTGCGGTCGCGAATCGTTTTAGTAGACCAATCTGTATTCGGGTTGACGGCTTGGGAAAGACTTTTCTGAATGACTTGATGGGTTTGTTACCGAAGTCCGTAGTGATGGTCTCCCTAAGACCGTGGCGTTCCATGAGGGAGAGTTGGAGTTGCAGCGCGTTGTTGTGTCGGTCCTGTCTTAGCCCATACATGGTGGGGTAGTTACCGGCCATATGGCCGTTGCTAGTGAATTGGCCACACATGGGGCAGCGCAGGGTGGGGTTGTGTGTGAGGAGGCGGGTGTTGTGGACTCCCCACATGAATTCTTGCTTGTGGGTGAATTGGATGTTGGTGAGTGTTGTGTGCTTTTTGTGGAAAGTGAAGTCGGCGCCTTCCTCCGCGGCGCGGGCTATAGGGCACCGTGTTTGGATGCTTGTGAGAGAGGTGTGTGAGTGTGTTTGGTGCTATGGGTATGGGCGTCAATTTTGAGGTTTGTGTATCTGTAGGGTATGGGATCCCCTTGGGTTTGTGGGATGAGGGTGTACGGCCACGTCCAATGGCCTATCGACACGTCTAAGCTTGTGGTATATGTTGTGTCGGGTGGGTGTCAGTCTGCACCTTGGTTAGCGAGTGCGTCTGCGAGGTCGTTGCCGAGTGAGTGGTTGTGTGCTTTAATTTTGCCGAGGTGTGTGCGGATGCCTGCGTTGCAGCGGGTTTTGAGGGCGTGTGTGATAGAGCTGAGCGTGTCGCGGTGGATGTTGTGTGTGTAGGCGGATGGGCAGTTCAAGTTATCAAGTAGCCTTGTATGAGGCGGAGAGAGCACGCACTGTCTGTAAGGAGGTGGGTCTGACCTAGTTGGAGGCCTATGTCTATGCCTGCTAACTCAGCGCGGTTGATGGTGTGTGAGGGAGGGGTAGAGGTCACCAGAATTTTGATGCGGGGCTCCGAGGGAGGAGGTGCCGCCCTTCTTGGAGCCGTCTGTGTATACGAAGTCCTGCCATATTCATGCAAGATTTCCTCTGGAAGGGAGTATGTTAGTTTCGTGCGTTCATAGAGGGGGCAAGTTAGGGGGTGAGTGGGGTTGGGGGGGAGATGGTAGATGCCTGCGGAGTGGGGTGAGTAAGTGTCTAAGAGGTGTGGAGGTGGGATGGTGATGGTGGGGTTGGGGAGGTGTGTGTCGTATATTGATTCGAGGGTATTGTGGAGTGAGGTCATTGCTGCGTGTGAGGGCAACGCGGAGAGTGCGAGGGGGTTGGCGACGAGGTATACTGGTATTGTTGTAAACAATTTCATTTCATTTAATTTCAAGTTTTCAGCGTCAAATCCGCCGTCCGATGTTATCCAAACCCTTGTACAACCAACTAAAGTTTTTAGGGTTTCAAAATCTGCCACATTCGCGCGGGGCTAGCACCCCTTGAGCAAGTGGTACCCGCACACCCGCTCCGCCAATACGCTCAACAATCAGCGCTCTACATTACGACTATTCACGGCGTCGCCCATTTCATGCCCCATGATGGCATGGTGCCGTGCCATTTGCCGCAGGCCAAATAAAGGCCCGTGCTAGGGTACCTTGAAAGCTCTACGCCATATTTCACGCCCGGCGATGCGCAAGCTTCAAAGGCCAGCGATCCTCGCGCTAGGGTGCTCACACTCCAAGTCAACCGCCCCTCAGGCCCAATAGGTCCCTAACCCATGCTCCTTGGTTGTATTTTCGGACACGTGGTAAGGACACCTCGTCCACACGACATGCCATTCTTGGTGTCGCCGCTATGCAGACGGTCGGGCGCAACACACTCGGCGGATACTCGTGCAATTGTGCAAACATGCTGAGAACCCAGTGTCGAGCAGCTTGTCGCGACACTACGTGTACCGAGCCACGCATAGAGGCGTGCATAACCTGCACATGCACGAATTTTGGCATGCAAAATATGGGCCTCAAATCCAACGTGTGTGCCCACAAGAATTGGGGCGTGCCGACAGAGGTGCTCACGTGAATGAGCAACGCGCCGTGGTGTGTTGTTCGAAAATCATTACTCTACCCTCCAATCGAGTTGCATGGCCCTCGCGGCAGTGCGTGGCGGGTAATTAAATGCGTGCCGCTAGTAACGGACTTTATGGGAAGAGTGTAGTCATTTCGATGCTCACGCTAGTAAGGATTCCTACGTGGTTGGAGTTGTGCATGCTGAGGTTTTCTGTTTGGGGGTCCCCCACTACCATATTCGTTGGGAAGGCTTGCCGAGCGAAAGCGATACACTCGAGAATGCTTCCCACCTGCAAGATGCGGCGAGCCAAGCTGTCATACAAGCCTATCTAAAAAAAGTCACGCTCATGTGATGACGAGGATAGAATATCTAGAGACGCGACGGAGGAATATGCTTATGCCGTTGTCCTACTTTGGCTAACTGGCATGTCGAAGTCTAGCGCATCTGTCGGCGAAGGCGTTTCGCTATCCGGCGCTCCCATCACCGTCGACGCGGATGAGGACGGGAGAAAAAAGGTCAAGCGCGCCCGTGTATAAAGTGTTTGGTCACACTTCGGACCAAAGTACTTTACGGGTAAGGGTGCAAAGGTCTCAAGGTGTAACTACTACCACACGAGATTGTCGGCATGCAACACCACCAACCTGCGGAACCACTTGCTTCGACAGCATGGCTCTCAAGTCGTCAAGACCGCGGTGGCCGACCACAAGGTATGCCATTTTTTGAATTTTGCGAACCTTTCTCAGCGTTCTTGTGTATTGTTTACTATTTCTTTTTTTGACGATTCGTGTCGTTAAATACTTTATCCT
>JAPMLY010002159.1:0-44400 GCA_026401115.1 Tetraselmis chui
AGGTAATGTGATGCTTTTCGTCCTGTATTCCCCAGAAGCCGCGCGCTTCGAGTCTGCCGTTCAGGACTGCCCCCCAACCATACCCCGAACTGTCGCAGTGGATGTAGGCTGACTCGACCGGGCGGTGTATGTTCTTGCCGTTGGCGTGGCTGGGTACTTGTGTCCACCACTGTAGATCTCGACTGAGCTGCGGAGAGAGGCGGACGCGGCCTCCCCACTTGTCGCCTAGTATGGAGTGCAATTCGCGGAGGAAGAATCTTGCCGCTGGAATCGCAAGAAAAGGTATTGCGCCTGACCCGCGAATGACTGTAGTTCCTTGACAGGTAGCCATCTGCAGTTTCGGGTTGCACGTTGCAGTAGGTGACGAGCTTGTCTTGCGAGCTTCTGTAGCTTTTCCACCGGGGCGAAGAAGTAACCTGTAGCTGTGTCGATGTCGATGCCCAGGTGGTGGCCGTATTGCGTCGGCTCCCAAAAACCCTTGGAGGGGTGGCGGAGAAGGCCGAGATTGGTGAGGAGGCGGTCGACGCGCTGCCGGAGCGAGAGAGCGAGAGCACGAGTGGCGGCGAAGAGGAGGAAGTCGTCCACATAAGGTAAGATTTTGGCTCCGCGCCACCGCGTGTGTCGGAGGAAGCGCTTGCTCGGTTTGTCGCTGTCGGGTTGTGTAGGCTTCCCGTGTTGTGTCGTAAACCCACCGGGGTCTGGTTGTCGGAGGTGTCGTACGAATGTGTCCGTAAAAGCGCAGAAGTGGTAAGGGCTGAGCGACCAGCCCATCGGGAGTCCAGCTAGTCGGTACAGCTGGCCTCGAACGTTTACGGTTAGATAGTCGCGCTGCTCTGGCACGATGCCCAGCGCGTAGAACCCGTCTTTTAGGTCGAACGAGAACATGTAGTCGCCCTTTCGAGTCAGATGACGAACGCCTAGCAAAGACTCCATCCGTAGTCGCTTTCTGACGCAGAAGCTGTTCAGGTGTCGTAGGTCGACGATAAATCGCCACTGATTGTTGCCGGGCTTGGCGACTAAGAAGAGTCTTGATACGTACTTGCTGTGATGCTGACTTCGAGTCGTTTGTCCTCCAGGGCTGCCAGCAGTCCGTTGACGACGTTGCCTCCACGGTCGGAGGCGACAGTGTCGAAGCACCGTGAGTAGACGAGACGCTCCGCGACGCGTTTTTCTCCGTTGAGAATCTTCTTGGCCTTGAAGCGTCTGATGTAGGTGAGTCGCGCTTCCCCCGCTGAGGCCACTGCTTGATTAGTACGTAGCGCTGCGTCGATGAGGGAGTAGGCGTAGGTTGTTTCGTC
The DNA here is from genome assembly GCA_026401115.1 of Tetraselmis chui. Classification (NCBI taxonomy): domain Eukaryota; kingdom Viridiplantae; phylum Chlorophyta; class Chlorodendrophyceae; order Chlorodendrales; family Chlorodendraceae; genus Tetraselmis; species Tetraselmis chui. The sequence continues at coordinate 1,299 of JAPMLY010002159.1, forward strand.
GGGGGTAGAGGTGACTGAGCGAAGCGTTTCCATAGCAGTTTCGAGTGCCGCGTTAACGGCGGCCGTAAACACACCACAGCATAGCAGGTGTCGATACTCGTCGCGGGACGAAATTCTCGCGTTGTCCGTAAAAAAATTGTCGGCCTCGTCGTGTCGAGGGTTCCACAGGCACGGGACTGTTGTGCCATATGGGGGTAGGCAGTCCGCGAACGTACGGGACGCGAACTCTTACCACTCTCTAGGGTCGATGTACTCTAGAGGGGTGGTTTTACTGTCAGCTGGTAGAGCGTCGAGCTCGAGTCGTCCACCCGCAGCGCTGTCGGAGTCGGCTGTGGGGATGGCTGAAGTAGTTGGTTTTGTTGACGCGGTTGCGACGGATAGAGTTGCGACCTTGGCTGCTAACTGCTGCACAATCTGTGTTAGCAATTGCAGCTGGTCTGGCTGCTGTTCCGGCGCGTCACCGGGCGCAACGTAGAGGTCAATAGTCAATACCAGGCGGTCTGCCATTTGGACTGAAGGAGTGTGTTTTCGTGCGTCGTGCAGGAGACTCAAGTGATCAACACCTTGCGTGGCTAGCAAGAGCCACGATGCCGTTTGCGTGAGCGATAGCTCTCGCAAAAGGCAGAAGGTGGACACACAATCGCTGCTGGTGTGTTATATAGGGTGCGGACATTTTACTGTCCGTGCGCGCTTGGGCGCTTGAACCGTTAGGGAGATGTAGCGTCGGAGGTAACGCATGTAACGGAGGTAACGCCGGTTACTTCGTAATTTAGCCATGTAATTCAAACCTCTATATTACTAATATGACCAGTGTTCATGCCGCCACGTCGTAGAGCACTGACCAATCAGAAGCCGCGAATCTCACGTTATTACGGGTTCTCTGTACGCTTTATGAAACGCAGTAAATTAGCAGTGTACCCCCGACACGTTAGAATGTATGGGTTTTCCAAAGATGGCAAAACTGTAACTCAGCACGAATAAAGAAACCGTGCGCTTAGAAAAAAGCTGGACGCCATATCCTTAATGTACGCTATCGCTGTTCCCTTTCACGTCAATGCCCCCCTGAAGGTCGTCGTGCGCGAGTAGCGCCTTCAAGTCCGCCACGCGGAGGGATTTAACCATGCAGGGGCCGCCTTTAGCGACCTTTTCGAGCAAGGTGAGCGCCTTCGTTATCGAGCCGACGACATTCACGCGTTGTTATTTTGACTCCCGCTCTTCGTCTTTGTCGGCCGTTTCTTGTGCTTCACGCTTCCGCTCGTTGTCTTTGAACCGCAATAAAATAGCTAACGCCTCAGCGCGTGTTGCACTTCCAGTCATTCCCCATATGTCCTTTGCCGTGATGCGGCCAGCTCGGCTCTCCCCGGCGCCCTCGTATTGGGCGTCATCGTCAACGGCATCCGCATGTCTAAGACGAGGCGGACACTATCATGCATTACTTCATAAGTCCAAGGTAAGTGGACAAGACCTCCTCCTTGGCTGCCATATCCTCCACAACGGGCAGCTTTTGAAAGGCACCCGAAAGCCCCTCTAGGAGGTGCTCACGGAAATACGGGAGATGCTTTGCAAGTGTTGTTGATTGTTGGCCGTGATTGGTGGCTTGTGCCTCGGTAGGGCCAGATGACGCTTGCACAATCCTCAACTATACCTCCCGGGCGCGGGCATATATATATACATACACATATACATATACTAGGAATTGTCCTATAATTGTCCTAAAATTGTCCTATAATTGTCATATGTCAAAAAGTGTCATTTTGTAATCACGCGTGACTCTTAGCAGCTGCCGCCATGTGGTAAGAGTCACGCGTGTTGATTACGAGACTTTTCTGTCATTTTCGCGAAATATATTTTCTTACAATTTCAAAAGTGACAAACCCCAGCTGATAACCCAGCTGAACCCTGTAACTAAACCCTGCTTAGGTCAAGGATGCAAACCCTATATATGAACCTAATTTGTACCGCGCATAGCACGTCACATTCATTGTATACAGTACTTCGAATGACATATTTCAGCTGAAAAATTTAGGGTTTTTTACTTAGGGTTTTTCATATATTTAGGGTTTTCAACGAGAAAATCGCGCAGTGTACTCGCGTACTTTTTTTGATTTATTTATTTATTTCGCGCGCGATGTTTCGGCTGTTTCGGCTGTTTCAGGCTCCAAAAGTTTTTTTGGTCAGATTGATTTGAATCTAGAGGTTTGCATATCCAATATCATGTGTACGGGACAGTAACTCTAGCGGTTACTGTTACCGTTAATATCGGCGCGGCTCACCTGCAGGGCAACCACCTTGCCCAAACAGTTAGACGCATCCAACGACCAACGACTTCCCCAACGGTCAGCTCTAGCTAGCCCGTGCCTTATAAGCCGTAGCTAGCCACGAGCCTAGGCACTCTCTGCTTTCGCGCTCAGCCAATCTAGGCTTCGCGCGAACGCAGTCTCGACTCTAGTAGTCGAGCAGGGTGTCAGTTTTACCTTTCGTCCCATGCGCACTCGAGCGTCACGCGACACTTCCCCTCGTTCAGCTACGCTGTTCCCCACTATGCAGCCCGAGCAGTCTACATCCGCCGCAGCGGCCGACCCTCACGCTACCACACTCGAACAACGCACAGCCGAACAGATTCGTACGGCGGTTTTGGAATCGGAACAACGCATTACTGAGCAGTTTTTGGCGGCTAACGCTGCCTTACTCGCTCAGCTTCGACAGCCGACAGCCACACCCGCTACTACTTATCAACAGCAGTCCATTCCCACCGACGCGACCACAGCGACGGAGGGTGGTAAGGAGGCCCCCGAGCCACCTATCGACCTGCTCGACGACGAACCCGACCCCTCCGCGGCCGAGTTTGTCGACTTCACCTACTACGGCGAAGTCATCCCGGCCGGCCTCGAACGTCCCCCCCGCGACGTCGAGGAGCCACGTCTGTGGACTCTCACGGACGACACCGCCCGTGCCCTAAGCGACAAACGCACCCAAGCCGCATACGACGAGTACCTACACATCGGGTGCTATGCCTTCTTCGACAGTTGCGCCAACGCGGCAATTGGCGAGGCTTTGGACACGTTGTCGCACGGCCCACCTCTACCTACGGAGCAGGCGGCAGCGATTGCCCTCATCCGAGCGGGCCATCGCACCCACACAGCGACGGAGGAGGCCGCCCGTACTCGATTGGGCTTCCTCCGCCTCACCAAGGGCGGACAAACGAGCACGGATGCGGACCGCGTGTTCGCCGAATTGGCACACGAACGCTTCTGCCGACCGCGTCCTACCGCGGTCTCCGGCACATTGGACGCGCTACGCCAAGCTTTCGTCGACCGCACGCTTGAAGTCAGCCTACACGCTGCCAGCAAGGCCGCCGCCGGCGCCGCTTTCGCGAAGGTCACACCGGACAAGCCCAACGGCCCCGACGCTCGGAGCCGCAAAGCCGCCGCCGACAAACGCAAGGCCGCCGCAGCAGCAGCAGCCGCGGCACGAGCAACCCTCCCACCCAAGCCGACCGACTCGGCTAAAACCCCAAGCAAGAAATGATGGTGTGGCCCGCCGCGCCGATTCCTGCTCCCCGACATCTTCCTTCATGCGCCACCGCGTACGTCGAAAGTGGCGGGAGTGGGAGCGCATCGGCGCGAGCGGCCAAGTCCTAAGTTGGATCCGCCACGGCGTACGTGTGAAGTTCAAGCACGGCCTACGTCCCAAGCCGTTCAACCATGGCATCTCCATGCTAGACGCCACACCCGACCAACTCGAGTTTCTCAACTCGGAACTACCACGCTTCGAGGCTTGCGGCGCGTGGGAGCGCTCTACGAACCCACGCTACGTCTCCCGGATGTTCTTAGTTCCAAAACCCGGATGCAATCAATGGCGCTTGATTATCGACCTTCGCGAACTCAACCGCTACTGCTCGACGTTCAACATGACTTGCGAGACCCTCAAGCACCTCCGCCATCTATCTCGACCGGGGGACTACTTCGTCTCACTCGACCTCGCCGATGGGTACTACACCCTTGGCATCCGGGAGGAAGACCGGGATTACTTCACGGTCAACTACCGCGGCACCTTATGGCGCCTCGCGTGCCTCCCCATGGGGTGGTCGGGCTCCGCCTACTACTTTTGCAAACTCACGCAAGTGTTTACGAACCACCTACGCCGCCCACCACCTCCCACGCCCGCAGCTACACCGGCCGGCCCACGCCGCCCGTCCAAGCGCTTCCTCCGAAACGCGCGATGGCGAGGAACTCGACTACTACCCTACATGGACGACTTCCTCTTCTTGGCGGACTCCTACGACGAGGCACTCTTACTTCGGCAGCGCGTCCAAGCCCTGCTCGACAGCCTCGGCCTACAGCGCAACCCCAAGAAAGGTGTATGGACGCCGACGCAAGTCGGCGACCACTTGGGCCTCACGGTGGATTTACACCGCGGCGAGTTTCGCGCCCCACTCGCAAAACTGCACCACCTCGCACAACACGCTTCGTCCTTGCTCGGACGGGCAGCGTCCAACGCACGATGGCTACCCACACGCCAACTCGCAGCCTTCGCGGGAAAAGCGCAATTTCTCTACCTCGCCATCGCGCCCGCCCGATTCTTTTTGCGCGAGCTCCACAACGTTTTGGCTACCCGTACCGGTTGGGGGGGACGCGTGCGCCTCACCCACCAACTCCGGCGCGACCTCGAGTGGTGGCGCACGGTACCCTCCCAACACAACGGCCGGTCGATCTACAAGCCCATCGAGACCGCCTATTTGCACGCGGACTCGAGCGACTACGGATGGGGGGCCGTCCTCAACGAGGACGCCAATTACCAAGCCCGCGGGTTTTGGAGCGCCACCGACCGCCTCCAACACATTACGTGGAAGGAGCTTCGGGCCGTCCGGCACGCGGTCGAAACCTTTCTCCCGCAACTCCGAGGACGACAAGTCCTCCTCCACGAGGACAACACTGCCGTGGTCGCCGTCCTAACCAAGCTAACTTCCCGGTCTCCCGTCATGATGACCGAGCTACGGCGTTTGTGGTTCCTACTCGACACCAACGACATCCACATCCGCCCACGCTACATCCGGTCGGCCGCCAACGTCTGGGCCGACACGCTCAGCCGCGAACTGGACTCCGAAGACTGGCAGCTAAACCCTCAACTCTTCAACCACCTCCAGCGTCGGTGGGGCCCGCATACAATCGACCGGTTCGCGTCTATGCTCAACACGCAGCTACCACGCTTCAACGCCCGCTGGCGCGACCCCTTGTGCGAGGACATCGACTGCCTACACCTCCCCGACTCGGCGTGGAGACGCGAGAACAACTACTGCAACCCCCCTTGGTCGGCCCTACCCGCACTCGCCGCGAAACTCGAACAAGCTCAAGCCGAGGCAACAGTCATCGCCCCCTACTGGCGAAACAAAACATGGTACCACGCGTTCGCCCGCCTGGCCACCGAGACCGTGCACTTCCCAGCGTCCCGCGACCTGTTCTTCCCCGGCAGGCTAGGCAGGCAAGAAGGGGTCGGACCTCCCGCTTGGAGCATCGTGGCCTTTCGGCTAGCACCCCCGCTTGGCTCTACACCCGACGCGGTGCGATTGGCCGAGCGATACGCCCGGACCGATTAAATGCGCCTGTACAGGACGTCCGCCCTCTGCGTACAGGACCCCCGCGCTACGAATTACGCCTCGAAGCAGCACAGTCGCCCTGGTCCTCCGAATTGGCTGAAACTTTTCAAGACCTCCTAGGATCAGATAAGCTCGGGGTTACAGCGGTTGCCCTACTCAGCAACTCGCTAGCGCCCTCGACGTACCTGAGCTACCAGAGCGCAATTCGACAGTTTTTTATTTTTTGTGCAGAGGAAAATATCGCCCCGCTACAGGCCACGCCGGCCACAATGGTCCGCTACACGGCCTGGCTAGCCCTCTTGGGAACGGTCGCTGCCAGCTCGCTGCAGCCTTACTTCAGCGCAATTAACAAGTACTTCCGCGACCACCGGCGCCAACCTATCGCCGTGGGCGAACTCCTAGCGGACGCCCGCCGTGGACTCGCCATGCTACAGCGCCGCCTGGTACCTACCACCGCTCGCCTCCCGCTACCCGCACAAGTCGCCCTAGACATCCTGCACTACGCCCACACCCTCCACGACACTTTCGCGTGGACCCCTGCTGCCTTCCCCCAGATGCAACGCTTCAGGGCCTGTTTAGCGGTGTGTGTCAATTACACGTTTTTCTGCCGCGCCGAGACCGGCGCCCGCTGCCAGACCGGCGACCTCGTGGTCGACAAGCCTTCGCAGCAAATCTGCCTCTACGTGCGGAAGTCTAAGGGAGACCAACGCCGCGACGCCAGCGATAAACTGGTCATCGCTATCCCTGTAGCCGCTAACCCCGTCCTGGCGAACCTGATAGACTACTACACGGAACAACGCGCTATTTTTTGCACTAAGTTCTACAACCAGCCACCCCCGCTCGCCTTCTGGAGTTTCTCACCTTCAGAGCCCTCCGCCGATTGGGGTGCCGCGTCCACCATCTCCACCTGGCTCTCCCTCGCCCTTCTCTCAGTCACCTCGGCCGCGCCCGCCGGCTTTAAATGGACGTCGCACAGCCTACGGAAAGGCGCGGCGTCCGCTGCCAGCTGCATCGGCGCACCCCTCCCCGTAATCAAATTTATGGGTGGCTGGGCCAAGAACAGCTCCGTGACCGAAGGAAAATATATTGACCCCACCATGACCCCAACACCTGCTGCTTGGCGGTTCTTCGGCTGGCTCACTCCGTCCCCCCCGCAACACTAATTCTGGCTGTGCAAGCCTTTGGCTTTAGGTTACTGGCAAAACGTGCCCTAGGGTAAATGGTCAGATTGATTTGAATCTAGAGGTTTGCATATCCAATATCATGTGTACGGGACAGTAACTCTAGCGGTTACTGTTACCGTTAATATCGGCGCGGCTCACCTGCAGGGCAACCACCTTGCCCAAACAGTTAGACGCAGCCAACGACCAACGACTTCCCCAACGGTCAGCTCTAGCTAGCCCGTGCCTTATAAGCCGTAGCTAGCCACGAGCCTAGGCACTCTCTGCTTTCGCGCTCAGCCAATCTAGGCTTCGCGCGAACCCACCCACCCTTGAATGTTGCACCTGTACACGTACTCGCTTCGCTTATTCCGATATCTGGAATTGACGATAATACAAATAACGTGACTCTCAAACGCACCCGCGACAGTACTTTAGCAGAACATACCGTGACTCTCAAACGCACGCAGTCACGTGATCACGCAGCACGAGAACGATAGTAGTTTAGTGTAGAACATACCGTGACTCTCAAACGCACCCGCGACAGTACTTTAGCAGAACATACCGTGACTCTCAAACGCACGAAATTTCTCACACCTCGTACACCACCGGGTAGCGGATTGTATTGCCGTCGCTGCCGTGGGAGCTCCCCTCGTTCAGCACCTCCACCCCGTCCCGCAGGATCCGCAGCCCCGGCGTGTACCGCGGGTGCGACCACGTCACCTCGAACGTGCGCGCCCCCACGCGCCGGCTGTAGTCGAACAGCGTCCACAGCTTGGTGCCCTCCCAAGCGCTCGACCACATCTTGCGCTTGTCGGACTCGCTCAGCGCGCCCGCAGTCAGCTCCGGCACCGGCTCGGGGACCTGGAAGTAGCTCCAGCCCTCCCCCAGCTTGGCGTTGTCCGGCGACGGCACCAACCCCTCCGTGACCACATCCCACACCAGGATGTCATTCGTGTGGGAGGTCACCGACACGTAGAATTCCCAAACCGTGGGCATCGTCACAACATAATCATACCTCGTCGATGAGCTCCCCCCGCCGTCATATTGTCGCACCGTGTTGACTGTCACGCCATTTCTTTGAATCAAAATGCCGGGGATTTGATCATCGGGCCCCCATCGAATTGTGAACGTTGCACTCGTGGCACCCGTGTAATCTATCACGCTCCATAGTCGTGTGCCCGATACGGCTCCCGGGAAATCAATCTTTTGTGTGGGCAGAACTTCCCCACCGAGGTACCGCGCGGCATCTCGGCCTATGAACATGTCGCCGCGCTTCCAATTGCTTGCCGCCTCAATGTTCCCACTTGTCACGGGGAATGTACAAGTAAGGCGAGTAGCCCCCGGGCCCAACGTCGTATTCGTTATTTCCTCGTCCACGAAGAACTCCCAAATGGCGGGCTCGGGGATCGTGTAGGTTACAATGTTCAGAAAGGACGTGTTTTCGGAGCCGCCGTTTGCGGTTTCAGTGTACACGGGGATCCCGTTACGACGAATCTCTATACCCGGCGTGTTCTCGGGAAGCGCCCACGTGGCGATGAAGGTGGGCGCGCGTGTGTTCTCCACATCACTTATGGTCCATAAATGTGTCCCGACACGACTCAACCCCGGTATTACGACGGCGACGAGGTTCCCGCTGTCAAGTACATACGACTCAGGGCTGCTTTCGTCATCGTTCTCGACCCTCCACATGCCGTTCATATCAAGGTTCGTTTCCGTCGCGTCGAATGAAGCGTAGAGCCGGAATATACCCGCTCCAGCCGCGCCGTTGTTCGCAGGTGGCACCGCGACGTTGAATTCCCAAATTGTAAGGTGAGGCATTTCGTGGACGATAGTGTTGTAGAATGGGTCGTTACCCCCGCCATTGTTAGAATTGGTATATACCGGGACCCCATTCCTCCGAATTTCTATTCCGGGTATGTACTTTGGACGGCACCACATAATGGTGAATGTCGGAGCAATGCTATGGCTACTATCCGTGATTGTCCACATTTTCGTGCCAACAGTGACGACATCGTTCAGCAATATGGGTTCGGGATTATCATCTGTTGCATAAACTTCTGCATCAATTGAGTCGTCAACGTCATAGAATACCCATTCATTGACCAAATCAAGATTCTCATGGGAAACTCCAAAAGAGCTAGCAATATTGATAACCATATGGGGTGTACCGTGTACGGATGACATATTCACCAAAAACTCCCACACCGTGGGCGGCTTCGGCGCGGTGAGTATCGACCCGATGGCCGTTATCGGCGACGGGTTCCCCGCCACGTCGAGGGCTTGCACCCAAAACCAGTACCGCGTCTCCGGGAGCAAGGTGTCCCTCACATCGTACTCTCCGTCGGGGATCTCGTACTCCGTGTTGTGGTAGAGTCTGACTTCGCCGATACCGCTAGCCATTTTATATTCTTGGAGAGCAATAATACGGATGCGTCATGATAGCCAACTTGTTGATCAAGATGATCCAAGCGATTGGCATAGGGACTTGGTTGATGAGACACTTGAAAAGCCAACAAAGTCAAAACCAGCTGCAAGAAGAGCTAAACGAGGCAAGGGAGGAGGCCAACATGTGGAAGAGGAAGTGGATAGCCGAGGTGACGGAGGAGGGCGAGAGGAGAGGGAGGAGGACCCTCATGAGGAGCCCCTCCGGGCATTTATGGAGTCGGACTTCTTCAAACAAGGACGATGGAAGCTCGCCGCCCCCGACGCCGTAGCGTATGAGCCCGCGCCGCCGAGTCCAAAGCCCAGGGCAAAGCCCCGGGCCAAAGCGAAGCCACGGGCGAAACCCGCGAGAGTGCCGCCCCCTATCGTAGAAGAGGAGGAGGATGGGCCATATGAGGAGCCACCCGGCTTGTCAAGCAGCTTCTACGACACCATGATCATCGTGTGATGCACCTCCGGTGGGCGTAACCTGTTAACCTCTATAACCTCTCAGAGGTTTTTGAAAATCCCAGACAATGTAATTTAAAACTTTCAAAATTTCTCTAAGACTTTTCTGCAATTTTAAAATTCATGCAACCAGGTTAATCAGGTTAATACTTTAGAAATTTAAAAGTAGTATATAGTCCTTAGTACGTGATTGCTACGTGAATTTCGAAAAGCACGTGAATTTTCAACGATTAACCTGATTTGAAACAGGTTAATGGGAGGTCACCGAGGTTAATCGAAGTGCAATCGAGGGACAATCGTGTGAGGTAGTAACTAAAGAGCCGTGATGCACATAGACCGAAAGTCCAAGATTGCCATGACGCCGCCGCGATTCAAGTGCGACGCGTGCATTAGCGCCCAAATCGAGTATCCGCTCCCCAGCCGCTCCTACTTCATGACGCTCATCGGGAGCGCGGGCAGCGGCAAGACCTCCCTCATGGTCAACATGCTCCGCAGCCCGCAGTGCTACAAGAAGGCGTACCACCACGTCCACCTCGTGATCCCCCCGCACTCCCTCGCGTCACTGGACATGAAAATGTTCAAGAAGCACGACAAGTGCTACGACGAGCTCGACTTTGCCACGCTCGACAAGATCCATGAAAAGGCCATGGCGGCCTCCGACGAGAATGAGTTTAGCCTCCTCGTAATAGATGACCAAACCGCGGCGCTCAAAGACCGGGACGTGCAGAGGCTCATGAAGCTCCTCATTTACAACCGACGCCACTTGCGCCTCAGCATCATCATGCTTGTGCAGTCGTACAACGCCATCCCGCTCCCGGTCCGAAAGACCATCAGCCACTTTGCCATGCTGAAGCCGCGCAACAAGAAGGAGTACGAGGCCATTTTCAAGGAGCTCATCTTCCTTGACCCGCAGACCGCCGACGACATGATGCGCTTCATTTTCAGGGACCGCTAAGACTTCATGTTCTGCGATGTAGAGAAATACTATTCTTCAGGAATTTTGACCGTATTAAACTAAATGCCGAGGAAGACCACTTCGAAAGCCAAGACCAAGAAGCCAACCAAGAAGGCGGCGGCGGCCCGTAAGCCCAAGTCCACCACCAAGAGCAAGTCGTCGTCGCAGAGGATCTCTCAGAACGTCAATGTGCGTGTTACCGGCGGCCGAGGGGGCGTCGGGGGTGGGGGCGGAGCAGGAGGCGGAGGGGGCGCCGGCGGCGCGGCAGGCAGCTCGTCGATGATGCCCCACAGCTTTGCCACCTACTCCATGGGCCACCCGGTTCGCATTACACAACTTCCCGATGGCTCTATGATCCCAAGCGATTTCGGAGGGAGGACCACTATGGCCCCGGTCACGCGCCCCGCGTCCACGCAAACGCCCGTCCGCGACCACACTGCGCAAATGAAGTTGGAAAGCCGCGGGACTAGCATGATTCCCGAACCTGCGTCGGGCGCGTTGGTCCCCGTTGAAAATATGCGATCTCCCATTCAAAATCAACAGCCACCGATCGTATAGAGCGTTGCCACGTCGATGCCCAACATGTTCCTTGAAGCTCCATCGGAGATAGCGCCGAGGGGGGGCGCAACCCCCCAACGCCTTGATGATCATCACCCCCTGCGCTTAGAAGCCGGGCATCAAACGGGCGTGGCAATTCAGCCTCGCACAAGGAGTTCCGGGAGTAGCATTAGCGACCGGAGCAGCGCGGCGGAGTTTGGGAGACGCGTGCCTCGGGTGACCATGTTCCGCGAGATGAAGAGCCCGCTTGGACCGGCGCACTCGGGCGATCAAACGCATTTTGACCCGAAGGGGGTGTTTCCGTCGACTAGCCAAGGGCCGCCGAGTACTCAAAGGGCGACTGGCCGAGGGCTAATCTCGGATTTGGAGCGGCTGGAATTTCAGGGCTACACAAGCGGCATGAGAAACATGCCGGGCACTACGAGGAACCCCGCGGGACTCGTAGCAAGCGCCCCCACGGCATTGCTCCGCAAAAACTTGGCGATGGCCAAAGCGGAGGACCGCGAGCGTGTGAGGAAAGGGAAGGCGCCGGCGGCCCAACTCATGGAGAGATCGTCTTCGACCACTAGCTCTTCTATGCCGTCCAATGCCCGCTTCCGCCCCCGTCGGGGCACCGTGTTTGCCGAAGGCGCCTCTTCCGCCGGCCCGTCAAAACCGCGAGCCCGTCGTGGCGCAAAATAAAATTGATGGGGGGTAATTTTGTCTTCAGACCGTAAACGACGACAAATGACATTCTTTGGCAAGCTCGGGCACGCTGCAAGGTACATCGGGAGTAAAATTGCGGGACCGGTCTCATATTTGGGGCACAAGGTGGGCACCGCCCTTCTCACCGCTGCGCCGGCTGCGGCATTCATCAACCCTGCGCTTGGCGCGGGATTCGCGGGGGCTGGGGCGATTGCACAAGGGATTGGGGCCATCGGGGATGTTGGAAAAAGCTTGCTGAGCGGCAATGCGGGGGAAAGCGAGCTGGACCGGGGCAAAGCGGGCGTTGGGCAGATCAAAGGAGGGGTAGCGGGTCTCCGGTCGGCTTATAAAAGCTACAAGTCCAAGTCGGGGCTTGAAAAAGGCTAATGCGCCCCTGGCCGGGCGCCCCGGGCCTATCTTCGATGGACGCTTCGAGTGGCTCATTGAAAATAAGCGCCGAGGGGCGCATAATTTTCTGACTCCTATTTAAAACATGTCCGTCAGCGAATCCCTTGTATTTAAGCCCAAGCCCGCCTCTATTTCCGGCACCACTCACCGTCAGAGCGTGCCCTCCTACAATGGCACGACCTTCTCGGGCCACCAGACCATCATGCTCAACATCCCGTGCGGCCGTCGGGGCCACTACCTCAACACGCGCATGTCATACCTTCGCTTGGTAAACACGTCAGTTGGCGGCGACCTCCATCCCGACTACACCGCCGCGACCTTCATCCAGTCCATGTCGCTCTATCACGGCTCCAATTTGCTTGAGCAGATCCACGAATACAGCGCGTTGTACCACATGATGTACGACCTTCAAGCCGATACGGAAACCCATACAAGGGCCGGAAACATTTTACATGGCTCGTCGAGCGATACTCCCCGCACCGGTACAAAGATCGAGAAAGGCGGGAGTTTATCCGCATACTATTGCATCCCCATTCTGTCGGGGATCATCGGGCCTCTGCAGTCCAAGTACCTGCCCACCGGCATGATGACGGGCGGGGACCTCCGACTTGAGCTCACGCTCGCGAGGTGTCCTCCGAGGTCGACCGCATGATCCAGCAGGCAAGCCCCCGCTACGTGATTTCCTTTGAGTCCTTCGCAAACTACACCAACACTATTGCGGTGGGCGAGTCGCGCTTGAACAAGCTCATCCCCGCGCGGTTCTCCTCGCTGAAAACGTTGTACACCATGTTTCGACCGGCTGCGGACATCACCGAAGCGCACAAGAAGTCCGTCTCTAATCGTGTGAACCCGCAGCTCAGGAATTGGTACTACCAAGTGAGCGGCGAAAACATCCCGGCCACCCCGGTTCGCGAAAACGTCGAATCGTTTGCGGAGCTTCAAAAGGCACAGCATCTGCTCGGGAGCGTCAACATTGCCGGGCTCATCGAACGCGCCACGTACTACAACACGGATCGCAGCGGGCAGTGCAGTTTTGCCATCGGACAGAATCTAGAGACGCTGAGCCACAAGAGCACGCTCACGGAGAGCGGCAAGAACACGCTAAACACGAACTGCTATCTCCTCGGCGACTGCACGCCCGCCGCCGCGCTCCAGATGTCCACCTTTGCGCACTTCGACGCCGTCATGGTCATCGAGAACGGTGTTGCCACTTCCGCGTTCTAATGTGCCCCTGGCCGGGCACACTGGCCTATCTACGATGGTCGCTTATTGCACCTTTAAAATGTGACTTCGCAATAAATGACTGTCCATCGCATATTTGTGAGCTCCGAAGAGAGAATCAGCGGCCATCGTGGTGATTTCATAGTCGACACCGCAAAGGAGTTTGCGCGGTTCGAGGGGCGGCGTGTGATGTGCGCCGTGGAATTTTGCGATGTTGTCCGATACACCTCCGAGGGCGATGGATACGTCAAGAATAACAACAACCCGTCGGGGCTACTCCTCGAGTGCCCGGACATGGTGGCCTCAGACTCCTATCAAACGTGGGACGGCGCCACATCGTGCGCCCTCACAATGCTCCAAAATTATGCAACCGCGGGCATCTATGGCCTTGCGCACGACATGCCATATTGTCGCAGGTCACACATGGGAATCGTTGTGGACTACGACTACGTCAAGCGTCTTGGGAGCATGCGCTTTCGGCTTCGAAGGTGCGCAACGGAATACGACGAAGAAGATTTCCAGGTGGTCTGCCCGTCGGACAGCTTGGAGGCATGGGCCTTTCAGCTGGTATTCTGGGAGCCATGCGGATGCACGCTCAAGTCCCCCTTCTCCTACGACTGCTTTCGAGTGTGGTTGTCCAGCAAGAACGGCACCGGCTCCATCGTGGACTGTCGCATACCGGTCCTTCTCAATTCAAGCCGCAGCGTGGACGTGTCGGACGGCAAGTGGATGGTGGCGCTAGAATTCCATACTCCAATACGATGCGAGAAGTTGGAGGAGGACCAACCAAACTCCATAGTTGTCGCGTGCCCCACGCTTGTTGACAGCGAAGACCGCCATGTGCTGGGGCACCTCGGGAAAACGTATCGAACGGGTGAGGATTCGATGTTTGGCCAAAAGTATAGCATCAAACCGGGCTCCCGTGACGTTTTGGGCCACGAGCTGAGAGTGCCCATCGACTCGATCACCGACATCCATTTGCAGCTCCGGACCGCTGTGGACTTGGCGTTGGTATCCGACCCGCAGAATTACGAGCCGCACTACGTCGTGTCGCTTTTGTTTTTTCGAACCGTTTAATCAATACAGACAATGAAGCGTGCTTTTCTGAGCTCCTCGGGCTCGTCAGACACAAGCGACGTGCAAGCCGCTTTCAACGGTGGCCTCCTGTCCACGCATGTGTCGGGGGAAACGGAGGTATTCTTCGAGAACATCTCGTCGCTCTTCAGGACCGCAGGAGAGCGGTTGGGAAGAAGGTTGCTCGAGGATGAGCTAGCATTCGACACCAATGCGCCAATTGTTAACGGGCTCAATCTTTCGGCGGGACCGCAAGCCGACACGCAGGTGGTCATCTCGTTCACCATTAACGACACGATATAGTGTGAATGAATCATAATACGGCAAAAGCATGTCAGCGGCTCGCGTGGATACCACCATTCTTGTCCCCGAATTCTCCGAGTTCCCCATCTCCCACTTGAATGAAAACTTGTATCACGGATTTGTGGAAAAGCTTGGCGCCGTTCAGTCAGCTCAACGTGCGGTTCCCGGAGCTAGAAGCCGACGCGACGGGCGTTTCACAGTGGTCAGGAACCCTCTTGCTGCGTCTGCGCCCCTGGCCGGGCGCCCCGGGCCTATCTTTGCGCCCCTGGCCGGGCGCCCCGGGCCTGTCTACGATGGACGCGCCGAGGGGGGGCGCAACCCCCCATTCCATGGAGCCCATTGAAAATCAGCGCCGAGGGGGGGCGCCGCCCCCCAGCAGTAAATCATCTAGCAAGGGCTGTGGGATCTGGTAGGTCTCCGAGCGGTTGGCGCTGGCCTTGAGCCGCGCTGCGCGCACGCAAAGTGGATCCCGTGCTGTCGCTTGTGGTCGCAAGGGTTGCTCGTGCAATGCTGCAACACAAGGCCCTCGCGATTGGTCCATATGTTAGTCGCTTTCTTGTAATCCCGGCCATACTTGCAGTACGAGCACGTGTGAATATAGCGCGAGAGCGGCTGCATTATCTCGCGTGTCTTTAGAAGCCCGGTTGCCGGGTTTTCGATGAACCACAGCCGGGGCTCGTAGTACGCAATGATCTCCAAGCACCTTGCCACAATTGAGTCAGCGTGCTCCAGCCGACGGGCTCCACGCGTCTTTGCGCGGGAGTACTCCGTGCACGGAGGGCTTGCCCACACGATGTCAAAATACTTTGTCGGGTAGCTCCGCTGATAGTCCCAATCCCGCACGTCCATCTGGACTTGGGCTCCAGACTTCGCCTCGGTGTCCACGCCCACGTACTCGTAGTTCCCGGGGCCGTATATTCGCTCGAGCGCCTTGCGGACGCTGCCGGTACCGCAGCACAGGTCCAAGACTCTCACCATTACCGCCTTTCCATTGTGTGCGAAAATTGCACCGGGCGTCTAACGTAAGCAGACAATTATCATACTGTAAGATATACAGCAGCTACTCAATCGCCACCATGCCTCCTCGTGTCGACCCAGCCATTAGAAAGCGCCGAGGCGCTCAGAAGCGCCATTACGAGAGCAATGCGGACAGGATCAACAAGGTGCGCTTCTTGAAGCGTATCGCCAATGGGTCCGTCTCTCGGATGCAGACGTACACGCTCAAGAAATACAAGATGACCCCCGAAGATTTCAACAACATTCGAAAGTGCAACGGGCTCTCACCTCTCCCGGCTCCCTACGATTTTGAGGCCCCTTGCTCCGTCCAAGAGGCGCCGGTCGAAGAGGCTCCGGCCGCCGCCGAAACTGCGCGTGGACAGGCGGGGCGCGGTGGAGGGCGTGGACGTGGGGGTCGCGGTGGAGGGCGCGTAGGAGGGCGCGGTGGAGGACGCGGGGCCACCCCCAGAAGCGAGGGGCGCGTGACTCGGTCCTCGACAAGGCATCAGGCGCAGGAGCAACAGCAGGAGCAGCAAGAGGAGCAGCAAGAGGAGCAGCCGGCACCGAGCGTTCCCGCAACGCCGCCCTTGCCATCGGTCGAGGAGCTTGCAAAGAAAATCCTTACTTTGGAGGGAAAGCCGCAGATTGATGCCAACGGAAAACCCACTGGCATGACAATATCTAAGAGTACTGCCAAACAGTACTCGTTGAATTTTAAGAAGCTCGTTACCGCACTCGGTTGCGACAAGGCCGAGGACCTAGGTGCGTGTTTACGAAAGACCGACCTCTTTGCCGACTACATCGATGAGACGTATCCTAATAGCAACACGGCCAAGTCCAACTACAACAGTCTCGTCGCTCCCGCTAAGTACATCCCCGAGCTCAAAGCCGCCTACGGCTCCACCATTGAGCTACTCCGCGAGCGCATGCTCTATCACATCAAGAAGGCGGAGACGGAGGCCATCGAGGCAACGGGCTACCAAAAGGTGGAGAGCTTGGCCAGCATCAAGAAGCGCATTACGGGCGTGAAGAGGAAATTTGGGGACACCTCACCGGAGTACGTCGCGGCGGTTCTGCAGACGTCGCTCAAGGGCCTGCGAGGAGAGCTCGCGACCGTGGAAGTGGTTGGATCGGTGAAGGAAATGGACAAGTATCCCAATGCGTACTATCACGCCACGGGGAAGATGCGTATCAAGGAGTTCAAGACCAAGCAGATTTACGAACCGTACCTCTTCACCCTGAAGAAGACGGAGCGCCCTTACAAGGTGCTCGACAAGTGGCTCAAGGCCAAGAAGCCCAAGTACCTTTTGGGCAACAACAAGGAGACCACGGGGAAAATCCTCAGGAGGGCCCTCGGTGTCGGGGTGCTCGACATCCGCCACAGCATGATCAGCGAATTGGTCAACACGGGCGACAACGCGGGCACGGAGGCCAGGTTGAGGGAGATTGCGCCCATGTTCAAGCACAACTGGACGATGACCACGCGCTACTATCGCAACACGAACACGGAAGAGGACGTCGACGAGGAGGACCGCTAGCTGGGGGGTCTTGCATTTCATGCGTCGAGGGGGGGCGCAATGGGGGGTCTCCTTGCGTCGAGGGGGGGCGCAACCCCCCATTGCGTCTACAGCCAAATTTCCTCTACACCCGCTTGTTGCTCTTTCAAACGGTGTGTAACATTAGTTATCATGTTTACCGAATAAAAAGGGACCACTCGGGTCACTGTTATTCTTACTAGCGGGCTTGTGGCGTACCTTTGTGAGTAAGTGAAAGTTATATCTTTATTGGGAAATTCGAAATGTAGTTGTCCAAACTTCACCTGAGCGGAGCTTGACGACTAGATCCAAGCAGATTGTCCGATTTCGAGTGGTTGTTTATACAGTGTTACAATGATTCGTGGACTCACATCAGCCGGTGATGATACGGTCGGTACAATCATCTCCATGTTTCGAAGGAAAAGTTTTCCATAGGAGGCGTAGTTTACCACCTCCGCTGTCAAATGGGTGACTATAGGCGAATTAATCGTCGGAATCAGTTCAAATTGGATCGACGACACGACACCCGATACTCGTGAAGACATTGCCGCGTCTGTGTCGTCCACGTATTTTTTTGTGGCAGCATCGGTGTCACTTGTCGGCGCGCCCACGTCTTGAATACGCTTATCGCTGAAAGAAGAAGAGCTGTTTACAATCAAAGCGGCTATTGTACCAATTAAGCCGACAGTCAGGTTTGCTGTGCAATTGTGCCTCCACGGCAAGGATACACTTCCTATGTCGAATTGGTTTGAGGCGTTTGGAATTAGATTACTTTCTACGCTGACCGTAGTTGTGTCGCCACTGAATTGGTTCGTCCAAGACGGCCTCCCCCGTATGCCACTCCAAGTCGACCACATCGCATTCGCTTCGACGTATTCGCGCATAAATTGGTACGGTACTGCCTCATCGTCGTCGTTCGGTGTTTCAGAAACCCGCACCCGCTGAAAATATCCATAAACAAAACGTCTGTTCTCACGTCCAATATTGTACGCAGATTCCGACGCCGGCGTGATCGAGTCACTCACAACTATATCATAATTTGAGGGGTTTTCAGGATCGACATTATTGTCATACGATATTTTGTCTACCCACGCAGGCTTGTCTGTCAACCCGCTCCATGACGATGTACCTTGTACGTTTTCCGTGACGTAGGACCGAAGGAACTCATAAGTAATAGCCTCGTCGTCGTAGTACGGATCGTTTCCCGACAAGCGCACCCGCTCGAAATAGCCAAATAAAAATCGTCGGAGGTTTTGCCCCAAATTAAACGTAGAGTCCGCCGACGGTGTCAAGGAGTCATGCAATACGATGTCAAAATTAGAGGGCTGCACGGGCTCCATGTATTGGCCGATGTCATCGTATGAAATCTTGGCCAAAAACTCAGGCTTGTCTGTCAAACCGCTCCATGACGTTGTGCCCGATCCTACGGCATCGTCAACATACCCTTTCGTTGCAGCATCGTAGTAACCTACCGGGGCTGCGACGTTTGTGACGCGATTGTTGCCCGCGTCGATTCCCTTGTCTGCATATATTTCCTCCGCGTAAAAGCGCCGCCACCGGGCGTAGGGGTCACCGAGGTCATACACGCCTTGGCCGTTGGGAGCGAAATCGCCGCTCTTGAAGATGTTGGAGCCGATTGTCACGGTGTCCGTGGTGCCACCGAGCGAGAAGTAGTTTGTCCAATTCGGCCGGCCATTTAAATCCAGCCACGTCGCATCCCCTCCGTCGGCCCCATCGTGGCCGGGGTCGCCTTTGTCGCCTTTGGCACCGTTGTTGCCGGGGTCGCCTTTGTCGCCTTTAGCATCGTTGTTACCGGGGTCGCCTCTGGGGCCTGGTGGGCCGACATTTCCTGGGTCGCCTTTGTCGCCTTTAGCACCATTGTTACCAGGGTCGCCCTTGGGGCCTGGTGGGCCGTCATCTCCGGAGTCGCCTTTGTCGCCTTTCGCACCGTTGTTGCCGGGGTCGCCCTTGGGGCCTGGTGGGCCGACATTTCCGGGGTCGCCTTTGTCGCCTTTGGCACCATTGTTACCAGGGTCGCCCTTGGGGCCTGGTGGGCCGACATTTCCTGGGTCGCCTTTGTCGCCTTTGGCACCGTTGTTGGCGGGGTCGCCCTTGGGGCTTGGCGGGCCGACATTTCCTGGGTCGCCTTTGTCGCCTTTAGCACCGTTGTTGCCGGGGTCGCCTTTGTCGCCTTTGGCACCATTGTTGCCGGGGTCGCCCTTGGGGCCTGGTGGACCGTCATCTCCGGAGTCGCCTTTGTCGCCTTTGGCACCATTGTTGCCGGGGTCGCCCTTGGGGCCTGGTGGGTCGTCATCTCCGGAGTCGCCTTTGTCGCCTTTAGCACCGTCATTACCGGGGTCGCCTTTATCACCTTTAGCACCATCGTTGCCAGGGTCGCCTTTGGGGCCTGGTAAACCGTCATTTCCGGGGTCGCCTTTGTCGCCTTTAGCACCGTCATTACCGGGGTCGCCCTTGGGGCCTGGTGGGCCGTCATCTCCGGAGTCGCCTTTGTCGCCTTTAGCACCGTCATTACCGGGGTCGCCTTTATCACCTTTAGCACCATCGTTGCCAGGGTCGCCTTTGGGGCCTGGTAAACCGCCGGGGTCGCCTTTATCGCCTTTAGCACCATCGTTGCCGGGGTCGCCTTTGGGGCCGGGTGGACCGGGTGGACCTGGGACAATCTCTGTATCTCCTTCTAACAACGCCCTCCGTGGCGTGCCGGAGGCGTCTAGCCCGTACAAGTCCGTAAAATAGGCTTTGCTAAAGGGCCTCGTTGTTGAGCCGATATCGACTTGCTTATCAGCCTCTGGGGTAATTGTGGAGCTCACGTTTTGGTCCCCGTCGAGCAGCGCCCGGCGAGAGTATCCTTCCGCGTTTTGACCAAATAGATTTTTAGCATACACATCGTGGAAGTGCCCGGTTTGCCACGGCTTCGTATACGTCCCTATTGTGTTCCCACCTATTTCAATATTATTCGGCGTGAGATTTGCGTAAACCGAGATATCATCGGTATCCGAGCGGCTGGATTTGAGCATGTTTGCATTGATGCTGTCATTCACGGTGATGTCGGTTGTGTAGATGGTCCACCACGGATAGTCCAACGCCCCGAAGTCGCGTTTGTTTTGGTCCACGCCGATGAGCCCGTCTCCCTCCACTTTCAGGTGCTGCACGAGATTCTGATCCTCGATGGCGTCTATATCCTCCCTCAATCCCCCCAATGTATTGCTCAAGCTCACTCCAGCAAGCATAACCTCTTCGGCGTGCACAGTCTTCCACTCGTGGGATTCGCTGCCGAGTGAGTGAATCGGCCCCAACACCGGAACCGTCGTCGGTAAGAGTGACGCGCCCACGGATATGTCGGTGTCAAACCCGATCGTTGTGATGTTATCGGTGCGGATGTTCGCCGCGCTGAAGTTGTCGGAAAACCCCGTCACCGTGTCTGTGAGCGCCTCGAGGGCTAGGACGTCAATCGCGTGCTGCGCTTCCACTTCGCGCAGCTTCTCGTTCACCTCCGTCAGGTCCACTTGGATCGCCCGCCGCATCGGCAGGTTTCTTGGGCGCAGCGTTTCCGGGTTGCGATTCATTCCTGTTAAACATCACCCCAGATAATCGGTAGTCCACGGCGTGCGCGATGCGCTCCTTCCGCTTTAGCGCAAACTCGATCGTGAGCGAGTAGTCGACGTTGTGAAAGTCCAGGCTCTTTTGCTCGTCGTCGGTGAGGTACACGAGGATGACGCTGATGGACCGGTCGGAGATGGCAAACTGCACGCCCGACGAGTGGTACTCGATCTCGTTGAAGTTCCGCGACACGTGCACCTTGGCGAGGACGTTGGACTGGGCGCGCGTCACCGGGTCCCGGTTGCGGGTGCTCAGGTTCGACCGGATGAAGATGGAGGAGGTGCCGGAGAGGTCCACGCCCCGGCCGCCCACGAGCACGCCGTCGACGGACGCGTCGGTAGGGCGGAGCCCCAGGAGCTTGGCGCAGGTCGTCAAATCCCCGACGGCGAGGGTGGCGTCCGGCTCGCTCGAAGCTATCACGAGCCGGTTTATGGCCTCGTCGTAGCTGGCCTCGAAGCCGTCCAAGAGGCGCTCGTCGTTGAGGTAGATAATTAGCTCGTCGACCGAACGGTTGCCGAGGGGCAGCGCGATGAACCGGTCCTCCTCCGCAAACTCCAGGTGCAGCAGGTTGTTTTCCTCGGTGATCACCCAATGCGACAGGGGGATGGTGGCGTGCGGGATCGAGATGTGCCACTCGTAGACGTCGGAGGGCAGCACGATGGGCTCCGAGAGGAAGAACACGGCCGAGTTGTCGCCGAACGTCTGGTCCGCAAACTTGGTGTCCAAATGCAGCGAGAAGCTCATTTCTTTGTAAAAGCGGATAAAAGGGGGAGACACTTCTTGGCGCCCCGGTTGCACTTGTGTTAACCTGTATTGACCCTATGTTAACCTGTTTCAAATCAGGTTAATCGTTGAAAATTCACGTGCTTTTCGAATTTCACGTAGCAATCACGTACTAAGGACTATATACTACTTTTTTAAATTTAAAGTATTAACTAGATTAACCTGATTGCAAGAAGTTTAAAATTTTCGAAAAGTCTTAGAGAAATTTTTGAAAGTTTTAAATTACATTGTCTGGGAATTTAAAAAACCTCTGAGAGGTTATAGAGGTTAACAGGTTACTCCCCATCTACCCCATGTCTCATGCCTCCACAAAGTCACACTCCGAGTGCTTGAGGGTTGCGTCCCACAAGTATGTCTTGTTCGTGTGACGCCTCAGGGCCAACCCCTTGTTCCGCAGCATCTGCGAGAGGTCTTGAGGCCGCGGGACGTAGACAAGATCGGCGTACTTGCCCCTCTTCAACTTGGTGAAAATGTCCATCAATGACAGCTTCTTGCCAAGGGAAGAGTGCACAAAGGTGACGTGCTCGTCCAGAAACTCTTGAAGCACGTCGTTCTCCGCAAGGAAGTCCTTTGCAAATTGGAGAATCGGCTCGGGGGTCGAGAAGGCAAACCCATATCGGTTGAATCGATCGATGAGCATGAGCATCATTTGGGCGCCAACTTCCTTTGTGCTCACGTAGTCTCGGAGTGTCTTGTCAATGGGCAAGTGATGGGGCTCCGTGGGGTGCTCAACAAAACGCCGCTCAAACTTGAGAATCCTCATTCTGCGCTCCATGGCTTGCGAGGAATCGGACACGGATGGAACGTCGTTGAACCCCATGATAAGGAGGGCTCGCGCGGTGAACTCGATGGCCGATTTGTGCAAGTCACGACATTGGATCAGATCGCCTCCTGTGACTTGTCGGACCTTTTGCGTGTTCAAGACCGATCCCGGATTGGCTTCTGTTGGCATGCAACACCTCTTACCCTTCAGTTTTGCGGTCTCGGACGACAGAATTGAGTCGTTGTTCTTGGTGTGCAAAAACATCTTCACGTCGGGGCCATAGAAATAGTTTCCGAGCGCTGCTCCTTGCATGCGGATCATCGTGGACTTGCCGTTAGAGCTTCTCCCTTGGCAAATTAGGAGGTCATCGTTCGGGCGATCACCGTGAATCGAGCAAGCTAGCATGTTCAAAAGATACTCGCGGTTCTCGTCGTCGGGGATCACGTCTTCAAAGAACTTGGCAATTTTGGCCTGAATGGAGCTGTCGGGTCGGGTGTGGATGGAATGGCCGCATGACATGGTCACAAAGTCCTCCGGCAAGCCCTCGCGGAACCGCTTCTCCCGAAAGTCGTATACGCCATCCTCAAAGCCAATCACATAGGTGACCTCGTCGAGCTTCTCGAGCCACAGTTGAGGATCCAAGACGTCGTAGACGCTGCGCAACTCCTTTTCAATGGACTCTTTGAAGGAGATGGTTTGCAGCTTCTTCAACACCGGCGCCATGGAGACGCCCTCCGCTTGCACGTCACCCGAAGAAAGTTTTGCGGCAAACTGTGTGAAGCTCCCGACCAACGTGTCGTAGATAATTTTCACCATATGGGCGTGGCTCACTTTAACCCACCTAGGCTGCATGAAGACCACCCATTGCCGCTCGGATCCCAGCCACACAAAATTCCGCGGATGGCACAACTTGAAAACGTCGGCGGCGGGCTGTTCGTTGCACGAGGCGGCCTCGACGATCGCTTGTTCCAACTCGTTGAGATCGGGTCTCCCGTTGTCGTTGTAGTCGCTGCCTTCGACAAGCGTGTTGTACCACTCTTGGTCCTTCTCAAACTCCTCGTACTTGAATTTGAACTCCAGGTTGAACTTTTCACAAACTGCGTCGTTGATGAGCTCCACGTCCACGTTGCAGCTCGTCGGGACAATGACGCTATCGTGAATGATCCCGACCACGGTCACTCCGCGCTTGGCAAGAATGTCTATGGTCTCTTCAATGGCCTCGGACTCACGGTGTTGCAGATACAACGCCAATGCGGTCGACCGCCACTCATCCCCAAACTGCCTTTTGAGGGCCGCCCTCTTGTGCTTTGCAATCTTCTTGCACTTCTCGAACAAGGCGTCGTTCTCGCTCTCGAGTTGAGCGCCAATGCCCGTGATGGCGTCCGCGAAGCGATACACAAAATCCGGAGGGGACTTCAAGCTGTGATCGTTGCACCACTTTCGGGGTGTACCGCCGTACATGATGCGAAGAAACAACTCTTTGGCCACGCGCTTGTCACACTCGCACGCGAGCTGAACTTCGGCGAGTATGGAGTCGCGATTATCGACATAGTTTTGAATGACACCTTTGCACTCGCCATGGAGCTTCGACGCAATCATCCTTGGATGCGCATTGCTCATGTCAAGCTGCTTGTACCTGCCATCAATGACAAAGCCGCGTAGCTCGTGCATCATAGTTTGGTAGCATTGGTATGGAGCAGCATAGAATCGCCCAATCTCGTAGTTTTCGCCGCCCACGTGGTATTCGTGGCGTTGGTAGGTGACCTTAGTGCATGGTGTAGCGGCCCGCGGAGCTCGCGAAAGTATTTCGCTTGCAAATTTCTTTGCGGAATCGTCGCCTTGAGCTTGGCGAGCAACATGGTGCAGGGGTTTGGTGTTGAAGTAAACTTCTTGAAATTGGAGAGTGCGAGGGGCCATTATTAGTATTACAGATTTTCACACGCCATCATTAGACGCCGCGTTAAGTCGCTCTAGCTTCTTGCGGTGATACTCTTCCCTTCTGCGCGACGATGATTTCATCGCGATGCCTCCAGTAATAGCGCATCGCGTGTCTACGGACTTTTTCACGATTATTCTCTACATATTGGCGAGCGTACTCGCGTAGGCGGTCCTTGTTCTTGAGCTGCCATCGCTTTTGCGCCTCCTTGGCTCTTGCGGCTCGCTCCTCGTCGGAATAGATGCGAGCCCTTGGCATTGTGTTACTCCTACCGCCTATAATTATCTAGCGTCGAGTGACGCGGCTTAAGGCGGGCATTTTTGTAGCGGCCGGCAACAATGGCGTCCACTACAACTATCTCCGTCACAATTTCTCAAGCCGCCTCCGAGGACTCGGGAGCCTCTCGTCGCAGTTGGCCGGCGACAAAACTTTGCGAGAAGTGCCAACGAATTTCGGTTTACGTCAACACGCACTGCCGCAAGTGCCGGAAGGAGATGGCCAACAACCGCTTGGAGAACCCGTGCCCCATGTGCCGGAAGCGCGAGGTGAAGCCGGAGTACGTCTATTGTTTCCCGTGCCACAAGAAGCGCGACGAGGCCAAGACCAAGACATGCGTCGGGTGAGCGACGCGGATTCGCCCGGAGTTCACGCGGTGCTTTTCCTGCCACACTAGCCGCTCTAGTAGTGGTACCCGCGGCAGCTCAAGCGGCACTTTTCCCTTCATCATAGAAGTAACAGGTAGTAGCGATGAGCGAAACTAGTCTTGGTCGTGCGATGACACCCGACGAGCTAGAATATTTGAGCAAGGCGTTTCTAGACATATCGGCCTTCGACTACAAGAACGAGCCCGTGTTCGATAGGAAATACTTTAAAGCGAAGTACCCGGGCTTCACCGATGATGTAATTGATATATCCTCGTGCTATTCGAGAAAGGCATCCGCTTCAAAGAATTCAAGCAGCTATTGAAGAAGGGGCGCGCTCCGCGGCAAAAGGCGCTCGTGGAGATTCAGCGATTCAAGGAGGGCGTGTCGCCGTTCGATGGATCGCAATGCAAGATGGGCACTTGAGTAGTATATAGTGGTGCGTTTGAGAGTCACGGTATGTTCTGCTAAAGTACTGTCGCGGGTGCGTTTGAGAGTCACGGTATGTTCTACAATAAACTACTATCGTTCTCGTGCTGCGTGATCACGTGACTGCGTGCGTTTGAGAGTCACGGTATGTTCTGCTAAAGTACTGTCGCGGGTGCGTTTGAGAGTCACGTTATTTGTATTATCGTCAATTCCAGATATCGGAATAAGCGAAGCGAGTACCTGTACAGGTGCAACATTCAATTCTGAAAAAAAAACTTTTGGAGCCTGAAACAGCCGAAACAGCCGAAACATCGCGCGCGAAATAAATAAATAAATCAAAAAAAGTACGCGAGGTAGTACACTGCGCGATTTTCTCGTTGAAAACCCTAAATGTATAAAAACCCTAAGGAAAAAACCCTAAATTTTGCAGCTGAAATACACGTCATTCGAAGTACTGTACAATGAATGTGACGTGCTATGCGCGGTACAAATTAGGTTCAGATATAGGGTTTGCATCCTTGACCTAAGCAGGGTTTAGTGACAGGGTTCAGCTGGGTTATCAGCTGGGGTTTGTCACTTTTGAAATTGTAAGAAATTTATTCATATATTTCGCGAAAATGACAGAAAAGTCTCGTAATCAACACGCGTGACTCTTACCACATGGCGGCAGCTGCTAAGAGTCACGCGTGATTACAAAATGACACTTTTGGACATATGACAATTATAGGACAATTATAGGACAATTAAAGGACAATTATAGGACAATTCCTAGTATATATGTATATATGTAGTGTTGCAGCTAGCAAGAGTTGGAGACACGGGGAGAGGTGTCCCCCAAGAGGCACTCTTAGCGGAAGAGCTACCGGAGTCGCGCTTGTCCGGGCACCTTTTGTTTCCGGCCCGACTTCCCCTTCCGGCTCGCACCCCGAGGTTGTTACAGAAAGGCTACTTTCGTCGCCATTGATATTGCACATTTCGAGGGAAGGATTTACCGAATGGTCGGGACTTATGCTAGCGGCGGTGTTAGCGAGCTTCAACATATTTCCCATTGCGGTGGCGCGCCTATAAATCTGTTGGTTGAGGACGGGGCGATCGGTGGTGGAAACGCTCACAAAAGCCTCTTTGGCGGCCTTCAAACCACACGCAATGTAGCATGTCCAAATCGTAGTGTCATCCTCCCAGATTTTCAAGGCACGAGCATATAGTTGGCTGCGAAGATTATTGGAAAGGTTGGCGAAAGGCGGCAAAGGGGCGTTGGGGCGGCGAAGGCGGGATGGGTTATAGAGATTGTCCTCGGGGCCATGCGACCCTGGGTCCGCACCAACTGCACGAACCATCATCGAAGCGCAAACTTAGCGTGCGGACGTATATGCGAGTCAAACGATTGGCATATGTGATGCATGTCGACATTGTATGTGCTCAATGAAATCAGCGAGTGAGAGTGAGAACGATATTCTATGGGTTGTCGAGGATCGGGGATTTCAAATATCAAAAACGGACAATATCGTCGACGCACCTTGCAGGCGGGAGCATCTCCACCACCAACTCAATACAGCAAGAATTCCCGTGACCTTGCACAACAATGTTTATATGACCTCTGGCCTCCGTTTGGTGGTCGTGGGCATGTGTAAGCTTGGTTGAGGTGTCTGAGTCGGGTGTTAAAGACACGTGACTTTTTTTGTTACGGTAGCGCCCCTTACACTATGTTTTGAAGTAGAATGGCACCGACTTGCTCTAGCGTCGTGCTCTAGCCTCTTGCTCTAGCGTCTAGGGTAGTCAAACGACTCGAATTGCCGCCATTGCATCCCAATCGCTGAGTTACTTCCTAAGGTCTATTCGCGTGCCCGTGGGTCGAACTTTCACCTCCGGGAAGTGCCTCTCACGTGTCATCAATGCGAAACGTTTCACGGCAACTGGCGACTAAGTGGCGGGTGACCATAAATAATATGAACTGGTACATGTGCCCATCACGCAGTCCTCACGACCCCAACACATGTGCTACGACAAAGCATACGCCCGTGGTTCACTCCCACCACGTCCTTGGCTTACATTGCGCTATCTATTCTGTGGCGGTTAGCCTCTGAAAGCTAAACGCTAGCACAAATCTGTTCTAGTCTGTCTAGTTCTGTTGTTGCTGGATGGCAAAATGATGTTGTCGAGAGGCAATTGATGAAAGATGTTTCACTGCTGTACTTAGGCAGTAGATGTTGTAAGTGAACAAAGGAATTGTTTAAAGGTTCTGTCACCTCCCTCTATTGCACTGGGCTTAAATAGGTTTTAGCCCAGACTAGTCACGCCTGCAAGCTACGCTTACGTGTCAGGCGTTAGTGCTGCTCAACCGTCGTCATCCGCCTCGAGACGCGGCCTGCCTAGCATTGGGTCTCACGACGCGGCTCCTTCTGCATCGGAGAGCTCGTTCTGGCGCGTCATCTGGCTGGTTAGATTAATTATGCATATCTGTACGTACCGGGAGGTACTGGTCGTACTGTAGCATCAGCACCATTACATTACTGCAGTAGCGACGTACCCACGAGTATACGTCCATCCTGTGGAAAAGCACGAATTGATATCCGTAACGAGTACCTGTACAATGTCTTGCAATGTACTGTTGCAGGACTGTACTCGTCACACTCGTACCCTCCCCCTCTTGACAGATCAATGAGGCCGCCGCGAGGCAGACCTCCGTGGTTCTTGGCTCCTTTACTGAAGCAGTTACTGGGACTCAGGAATGCGCGCTGGGTGAGCGTGCATGAAGTCAATGTACGCCTGAGTCTTGGCGAACTTGCGCCATTGGGGCGTCTCCAAGAATTCTTGTAACGCAATCGTTCGATGTACCTCATTCAAACGGTGCCAGACAGGTGGAATGTCGTCATCACTGAAGTGCGTCATGAAGAGCAAATATTTGCCTCGTCGCCCTGGTAGCGACTTGATGCACACAACAGAGATGTGTGAGACATCGAACTCCTCGTCGTCTCCTTCAGGTACAATTACCGGGACAGCTGGTCGTAGTGGAGCGGTAGAGCAGGGCCGTAAGTTATTAACGTGGAACACAGGGTGTAAGCGTACTGTCGCTGGTAGTTTCAATCTGTAACTGTGTTTTCCAATCTGCTCCTCCACTGGAAAAGGGCCGAGCTGTCTGTCTCTGAGTTTCCTGTTCGGTTGTCCTCTGAGAAAAAGATTTGCTGTGACGACTGACACCTTGTCTCCTTTAGCGAAGTGTGGCGTTGTAGACTGTTCTGTGCGCGCCTGCATCTCGTCCTTATGTAGCTGTAACACAGAGCGTACCAGGCTGTGTACTTCCTGTAACAATCTCAACCGTTCTGTTGCGTCTTGCGAAATTGGTATCGATGGTCGCATGCTGAAAAGTAAGTCAGGAGGCTCCTCATGAGAAAAACCAAAGTTAGCCTCGAACGGTGTGTGCTCAATTCCGAGTGCACGCGAAGCATTGTACGCAAACTCCACTTGTGGTAAAAGTGTCGTCCAATCAGAGCCATCATAGCAACAGAAGCAACGAAGAAGCTGCTGAAACGTGATGTTCACGCGCTTTGTCAGTCCGTCTGTTTCTGGGTGTCGGCTGGTAGACATGTTCAGACGCGTTCCAAGGCGTCTCCAAAGTGTCTGCCAGAAGGCGCTGACAAATTTCGGGTCGCGGTCGCTGATTAGCACACGGGGCAGTCCATGTAAACGGTAGACTCCCTGTAAAAACAAAGTTGCAGTTTCTTCGGCAGTAATCGACTCTGTGTATGGCAGAAAATGGGCCATTCGAGTTAGATGGTCTACTACAATCAACACACTGTTAAAGCCGCTGCTCTCAGGCAAGTGTGTCAGGTAGTCAAGACCAACTGTGTGCCACGGTCTGGGTGGAACAGGCAATGGGTAAAGAGTCGCAGCCATCTGCGGTCGAATCTTTGCTCGTCGGCATACGACGCAGCGTTCACAAAAATCTTTCACATCTTGGCGGATTCGTTTCCACCAGAATCTGTCGAGTGCTTTAGCAAGAGTGCTAGCAACTCCTCTGTGACCGGCTGACGAACTTTCGTGCAGCTCTGCGATCAATCTCAGTCGGAGCTCAGAGTTCTGTGGAATACAGAGGCGATTGAGACGCCAAAAGTACCCATCTCTGGCTTCTATCCGGCTGTCTCTTGTCCACTCACCATCGTCCCCATAAAACGAATCTCGTGAGAACCCCTCGCGAATGAGATCAGCGAACTCAGGGCTCAGCTGCAACGCGTTAACAGTCAGTGAATTTAACTGTGCGTCTTCGAACAGGAGCTGGGACTTCCGTCGTAATTCTCGATCTGACGGAACCTCGCCATTCCAAAATAAGGGTACTGTGGCCTGAGGTACGAAGTCTGGACGCCGGAAGATTAATTATGCATATCTGTACGTACCGGGAGTACAGAGGAGTTGCTAGCACTCTTGCTAAAGGACGACATACGTGTCAGGCGTTAGTGCTGCTCAACCGTCGTCATCCGCCTCGAGACGCGGCCTGCCTAGCATTGGGTCTCACGACGCGGCTCCTTCTGCATCGGAGAGCTCGTTCTGGCGCGTCATCTGGCTGGTTAGATTAATTATGCATATCTGTACGTACCGGGAGGTACTGGTCGTACTGTAGCATCAGCACCATTACATTATTGCAGTAGCGACGTACCCACGAGTATACGTCCAACCTGTGGAAAAGCACGAATTGATATCCGTTACGAGTACCTGTACAATGTCCTGCAATGTACTGTTGCAGGACTGTACTCGTCACAATTCTCGCTAAAACTAAACGCACACAATGCCCACCCCTGCGGCGTCGTATTCGTGGAATGACTTCCGCGTGCGGTCGGCCTTGCTACAAGCCGCACAAGCCGCCAAATTAGATAACGCGTGGAAGGCCGCTCATGGTTGTTACGAAATATGATACCGGCCGGGGGTCCATATTCAACAATAACGCCAGGTGAGAGACACTTCGAGAGTTCCCCATCCGCGCGAGCAAAACCAGTAAACTTGTGGTGCCGTCGAAACGATGGCGGCTAATGGTGCATGTCAATAAATACGTCCGGATCGCGCAGCTCTCGCTTAATACACAAGAAGTGGTCATGATGGCAACGATACACCGATTGGGAGAGAAGGTTAACGGAATTATGCCTCAACTTGTTTAGAAGCGAAGAGGCCTTCACCGATTCATCGCGTAAGACGGCTTCAAAGCGCAGAAAACGAGCGCAACGATGGCCGCGCGAATCGCGTCCCGGCTAGCCGACACTTCCATAACTATGACCAAACGACTCGGCATGGTTAGCACTCGGGTTCTTTAAAGTTGTAGTGACACACTGCCGCGAACATCCGAGAAAGTGGCGAGCAAAATGCGCAAAGGCGACGGTGGTGGGGCAGGTGGTGGAGCAATTGCGCTCCAACCCCCGGTGTTGCGCGCGCGTCGCGACATAGTTGACCGCTCGACCTCGTTGACCAGCCCTCGCGACTGAAAGTAGCGGGTGTCCATAACTACGTAAATGTTCTTTATGGTACGTTTGACTTTTTTCTATTTCTACGTACAACTACTCCTTCTCTCCTACCTACAAGGCCATGTACGATGTACTACAAATAGAAACCGCGGATAATCTGTGAGATTGTGTGGCTTCTTGTTCACTGCCATTTGTACCGACCGCTCACATGCTCACGACCGACCATACCGACCGCTCCCGCCAATCAACCTTCGCACGATACCTCTTACCTTCTCTTGCGCCATGACGGAACCACCGGCTCCACCCCACTAGGTAGCTCTGCGTGGGAAAATCAAGAATTCATTTGCCGAAGTTGTGCCCCTTGCTCGAGATGTCGAAACTATCGAGTGGCCGAGCGAGGAGCAGGCGGAAGAATTAGCCCGGTACGTGGACGCTTACAACGAGGAGCCGGGCCTGGTAGCGTCGTTTCCCAAATGAACATGTCATACGGCTCGAGCGAGTGGAAAAACAAGCAAACTATCAAATTTTCATGGGATATCACGGGTAGAGTGAGGAGCTAGCAATTCAACGTGATGAGGTATGTTTCCTACGCTGACGACATGGGTTTACTGGACGTAATTACCTACGCTTGCTATCGCGTTTCTATTCCCCGCACGCTCTAGCGCTACTCGTGGCAGTTCGGCACGTTTCATTTCGTTTCACTTCGCAACTCATCTAGTATGCCCGACTGCAATGTCAAGGGGGTTGGAAGACTCGCTAGCTTCAAGAATGTTTCGCACGGGAAGAATCTAGGACTGAAGGATGTCATGTAAGTTTCCCGCGCATGATTGTCATCATCCAACATAATATTATTTTATATTAAATTGCCGCCGCAATATGTTTTCCGTCTCTATTACGCATCCGCGCCGCCTTCCGTATTTAGTTTCTGCCTTACGGCGCCCGCCGGCGGCGCAGCGGCGGCGGCCCCGGAGGGGGGTGCGCTCGCAGGCCCGTCGGCATCCCCTCACCTCCCCGTGGTGGGCGCTGGAAACTCCGTAGCCGTGCCATGCCTGGCACGGTAGGGGGCTAAGAGGGCCGACAGCTCGATCCGTGGGATCAGCACCTGTCGGGAAAGCCTTGTACATAGGGCTTTTGAAAAAATAATTTCTGTGCACTACCGGCGCCAAGATCTCCCGCTCGGCCCGTCCGATATGTTTTTTCGCTTACAGATACTCCTAGATACATGCTTACTTTTAGGAGTGGGGCCTGTACTACGGCAGCGTTTGATGGCGAGGAGGGTACGGCCGGATCAGCGGTGGGAAGCGGGTGTTTGAGCTGGTGGTGGCCAGCCGGGAAGCAGCGCCGGGGAAGGGCGCTCGCTAGCTGTCGACCAGCCCTGTGCCGGTCGAGCCTTACCGAGGGGTGAGGCAAGACATGGCATAGGCAGGTGGCTAGTCGCAGACGGAGGAGCGGCTACAGGAGGCGGCGGCGATCCTCAGGATCAGCCGCCGCCGGAAAGCCCTGTACGGAGGGCTTTTTTGGATACTAAAAATAATGTCCGTACCCGGCGTCGAGCTAGTTGGGGAGCAGCACCAGGGTAGGGCGCTCACTAGCGCGTCGCTACGTCGTCCAACGTCATCTCCCGGGGGGAGGAGTAAGCTGAGACGGCAAGGAGGACAGTCGCGATGGGAGGAGCGACACGATCTGGCGGCGACAACCCTTTGGGTCGGCGCCGCCGGAAAACCCGGCACGGAGGGTTTTGTTTAATTCCGGGCGCCCGCGGCCCGCCGGATCCGGCTACGGTGACCTGCCCCCCCCCCCTCTTCGACACCCACTACCCCGACAGACCTTCATACTCCTAGGGGTCCTTGAGCGTGGGCCCGGGTGAGCGCGGAGGCCCCCGCTCAAGAAAAGGCTGCTCGGTAGACGCGCGATCAGAGGGGGGAGGGTACGGCCACAGGCCGGAAAACCGACAGGTACCCGGGTACCAGATAGAGAAAAAACCGGGGAAATGAGCGGGGAAAATTCAGGCGCGGAGGCAGGAGCGCTAGTTTTTTCTATGTCTGTGTGTCTCGGTCCCCCCCACCTGTCCTCGAGGTGATGGGGGACCTCGACACGGAGGACCGCCGCGTCGGTGGACGCGGCAAGACCTTGGGGCGGGGTTTACGGGATGGAGTGGCGGGATCGACGAGCGACCGCGCGAGGAGGGATTTTTTGCCAGCCTTTCCCCTCCTACCTCCGGCAAGACCGAAGTCACGCGGGAGCTAGATTAGGCTGGCCCGTCGTCCCTCCCGAACGCCGACCGGCCTAGGCCGGTCGACACCCCGGTTCGGCGGGAGCGGGCCGTGCATCGTGAAGGTTGAGCAGCAGTTTAGTTTTGCAATTCTCGACAAGTGGATTTATTTTTAGATCTGTTTTTCTTGATTACAAAATTATTAGCTGTTACTGCCATTGGAGAGGTTGGGATTAGTGGCTAACGGTCTGCCTCACGCTTCTAAGTCCTGTATGGCATAGCATAAGGGGGGGCCCAGAGACGACAGCCGGTTTTTATACTGGTATTGTTGTAAACAATTACAAATTTCAAATTTCTGCCTTACCCAAAAGAGTGCCCGCCTTGGCATAAGGCGCGATAGTGTTCATACTTCCTCTAGTGACCGTGGAACTGCACGAGACGGCGTACGGGGCGTATGGCTCGACATCGTATAATTTGTTTGTGATTTTTCGACCGCGGCGATAATGGTGGTCAAGGGGGGCCAACTGGTCTACGCGGTGAACAACCACATGCTACCATGTAAGGATACTTGGCTTTACGGCGGGCGCTAGGCGCTGCTACCACCATACTCAGAATGGGAGGTAACACCCCCCTCCCCTTCGCGCGTGCCATTGTTGTATTCCAACATCTACCGAACCCGTTGAATATGACGTCTCCTTATCGTTAATGCTCTTATTTATTTACAACGAACTAATTATGCCTTTATTTGCCATTATGGTATACGTGAAACGGACTTTGAAGACCCGTGTGCTTCACCCGGACTTAAAGGAATTGTTTCAAAAGCCCATACAGAAGGCTGTTGCGGCCTGAGTCATCCCCGAGGCGCAATTTCTGCTTGAGCGCGCTTGATACAAGCGGGGGCTGTTGTAAGTAATACCGCATACGTATTAGTTGCAGATAGCTACTGTAAGCTACTCTAGATATGATTAGTACATGTCTAGATCGGACATACCGATAAACTGTTTGACTCGGTACAGAGCTGTCGCTAGGCTACAGCTCTGACACTTCTGTTGTCCCGACACCACGCCTGTAGGCTGGTTGTCGCCTTAACTGTTCCGTTTGCGGGACTGTGACTGTAACTACGTTTGCGTACGTTATCTTCCACACTTACTGTGTT
The DNA here is from genome assembly GCA_026401115.1 of Tetraselmis chui. Taxonomy (NCBI): domain Eukaryota; kingdom Viridiplantae; phylum Chlorophyta; class Chlorodendrophyceae; order Chlorodendrales; family Chlorodendraceae; genus Tetraselmis; species Tetraselmis chui. The sequence continues at coordinate 35,666 of JAPMLY010002159.1, forward strand.
TGCATGGTTCAATAGGTTATGGGCCCCCGCCTCACGTCACTCACGCGCGACAACCTGGTTCGGCGAGCTGCGATCGACAGCTCTCCCGCAGAAGGCAAGTTTCTTTAGACACCTAGTACTTTCAACCTGTAGTCGGCGGTATCGCCAGTATAAACTGCGATTTTTAAAACCCGCCACCACCCTCTTAAGCCAGCCACCCGCCGGAGATAGCCAGCCAACCACACCGACGCACTCGTCGTGTGTGGACAGGGTGCACACAGGTCCAAGCTGGAGAACGGGGGGGTGCACTGTCGGGTGAATACGCATCCACAGGTCGCACGCCAGCCGTAGCTTACCTTTTATTTCTATTTTTATACTAGCCTCGCGCATCAGCCACCTCGCGCAGCGCTCCACCTGTCCTGGCCTTGGCCTCGACTTGTGCCCCACACTGGGTGGAGGATACAGAAAAGGTGCTCTGAGACACCCCGGGGCTACAGGCCGAGGGGTCGGCGGGCATCAGGCCGTCTCTTAGCATACCGCTGTTAGGCACAAGTCCGGCTAGCGGTTTTTACCGCTGCCTGTTTTTTCCTTCAGCTCTTTTTTTTTTTTTTTTTTCCCTCTGTCGAAATGGAGCAGAAAAACCCGCCTGATTCACCTGCTGCTTCCCCTGAGTCAGGCTCTCACCAGAGCACCCTCGATCACCCCCCCGATACTCTCGCGCTGCTCGTTGCGCAAGTGGCGAGCTTAACTGCTCGTGTCGACTCGCAGTCGGCCGTGGGTGCTGTCGTTGCTGCGGGTGCTAATCCGCACCCCCCTGTAGCTCAGCGCCGCCACGATGCCCCACTCGAACCCGTCCGGCACAGCCACGACGGTCACACCCTCCACCTGAGTGACCATACCCAGCCTGGTTTCGTAACACCGGACGCAGAAACACTCTTTCCTGCTGCAGCCCCTGTTACCGACCCCACAGTCGCACAGCGCCGCCACGATGCGCCCCGCGAGCCCGCGCGTGCCGAGGCGCACTACGACCCCTCGCGTCACGCCATCCGGGTTGATCACCTCCCACCACCTCCCCCCTTCCCCCACGCCGGATACGCCCTTCACCACCCCGGCCCCCAAATCACGGACGCGCCCTCTCATCTTATCCCCCCCTACCGTGACCACCCGCACTCGTACGGCCCGCCGCGTCCCATGGCCGGCCGCTCTCCCTTTCCCGGTGGCCCACCTCCTCCCTTTCATGGCCGACACTCTCCCCCACTCCAACATGGCGACCCCAACCCCCGGGGCCGTCGTCGCCCCACTATCGACCCGGTGGTCATCAACCGGGCGGCACACGAAGCCCCCGGCTTCGACAAGGACGCCCTCAACCGGTCCATGAAGATGTCGGTCCCCGTCATGTGCCCGACCACGGACTTCAAGCAATGGAAGAGGACCTTCCTTAATTTCCTCTCCATCAAGGCCGCATACCTCATTCCTCAGCTGGCCATCCGCGACTCCGGCGTCTGGCTCGACGAACAAGCGCAACACTACGCCTACACGCTGCTCCTCCATGCAGCCAGCGCGAATAAGCGCGCTGACCAAGCCATGAAATGCATTTCTCCAGCACGCCCAGACTGCGCCGCCGCCGCGTGGGACATCCTTTGTGAACGCCTTGACTGTCGGTCTTTTGCTCGCTCCTTGTCCCTCTTGGACAATCTCACGGTCAGACAGCGCCCCGGTCAGTCACTCAGTGACTATGTCCACTACATGCGCCAGACCTTTGACGAGTACAACGACACATGCCAGTTGGCTGATGGCTCCGTTGCCATCCACCCCCACCACCTCGGTCTCCTCATGCTGCGCGGCATTTCTAGCAGCGGCCCACACGGTCAGGCGAAGCAATGCGTCATCAACGCCTTCGACACGGACTACATCATGTCGGCTGATGAAGTTATGGCGAGCATTCTACACCTTGCGCACAACATGGAAGACAACCCTGCTCCGGACGCAACCGCTCCGGACATATCACCTCCTCCCATCTCCGCGTTCGTCGCTGCGGGCCGCGGCTCGCACAGCGGTCGAGGCCCACCACACCGTAACCCTCGCGGCCAACGACCCAACAAGTGTGGCGTTTGTGGCAGCCTCCACCATCTCATGTCCGCGTGCAATGCCACTGATGACGCTATTCTTAAGTGGAATCTTGCCAAGCGTAGGCTGACAGTCCAGAAGTACGGCGCCGCCGACGGCACCCCCTCTGCTCACGCTGCGCTGCTGAGCGACGTCCCTGCCGACGACGCCCCCGCCGATGACACTGATTGCCTACCCACCTTCGCAGACTGCGTTGATGACGACGCTGACGACGAGGTGAGTGTCCCATTCAGCTCTGTGGCATTCTCCTCTTCCCTCGCCCCGGGTCGTAATCTGTCACAGTTTTGGGTCGTTGATTCCGCCTGCTCGATTAACCTCACTGCGTTCCGAGATGACTTCGTGAAATTCACGCCCCCCTCCACTCCCTCTCGCGTGGGCGGTGTCGGCGTTGACGTTAAGGGCAGTGGCTCAGTGCGACTTTCTGTCAGACTTGCCTCTGGCCAGCTAATTCACCGCACTGTGTATGCACTCTACACCCCTGACCTGTCATCTCGTTCAGCACAGCGTATCGGCAGACTCCTTAGTGTCAGCTGGATGCAAACTCACAGCGGTTGTGAATTCATATTCCCCTCCAACTCTGACACTGGTTTGCTTTTGGTACCCACAGGCATGGGTATGCTAGAACCGTCCGGAAACGGTCTCTACCTCCTTCCCCACCAGCCGGCCCTCCCTTCCAGCCCATCCGCCCCGCCGGCACTTGACCCCTCCCCTCAGGTTGCCCTTACTGCCCAGTGTGATCCCGTCCTATGGCACCGTCGATATGGCCACCTCAACATGCAAAGCCTTCAGGCCCAACACACTCACGGTGTCCCGACTAGCCCTGTGTTAACTAGCGCTGTAACCAAAGTTTCGTGCGACTCTTGTCTCCTTCACAAAGCCACAGCTGCACCACGCAACACAGCCGCTTGCGCGAAGCCATCCCACCCCCTCCTCAACCTGTCCGCTGACCTCTGGGGCCCGGTCAATGTCCCCTCCCCACATGGCCTCCGCTACTGCTTACTCGTCATCGACCACCACACCAACTACATGTGGGTGCGGTTCCTTAAGTCTAAAGACGACGCATGTTCGGAATTGGAAATCATCCTCTTGGACATCAAACACCTGCATGCCCGCCATCACTCCCAGACGGGCGCGTTCGCACCGGTCCTCAAATTTGACTCTGACTCTGTGTTTGAAGCTGCTGTCACTCGCCAGATGTGCGCACACCTCGGCGTCGGGGTACAGTTCTCTGCCCCATACGCCCACCACATGCTCGGCAAGGCCGAACGTCCCTGGCGCACCATCCGGGACAATGCATCGGCGATGCTCCACAACATGGCCGTTCCCAACTCCATGTGGTCGTGTGCTGTCAGCACTGTTGTATACCTTCGCAACCGCACGTACAGTCGCTCGGTCGGACCTACTGGGGGCGTCCCCCTCACACTCCTTACGTCGTCGGTGCCCAACGCCTCCAAGTTCCGCGTCTTCGGCTGCGCCGTTTTCGCCAAGGTCCCCGACAAACAACGTCGGAAACTCAGTGAAAAAGCATTTCGCGGCGTCATGGTGGGCTATCCCCCTGACGCACCCGGGTATCGTGTCTACAATCCGGAAACGCGTCGCATCACCACTTCCGTACATGTTGTCTTTCAGGAAGACACCCCAGGCTTCGACACACAACCCTCCGTCGACTCGGCCATCACCGACTCTTCGGACGACGTACCCGCAGACTCACCCCTATCCCACCCAATTGACCTCACATCACCCACACCCCTACCCCCCCCGCCAACCCCTCGCCATGCTCGGCTCCGCTCCCACCCCATTCGCTACGGCGATATGGTTGCCCACCTGTCCGACTACCCACCCACACTCGTAACGGCGTGTTGTGATCCTGAACAAGGAAAAGCTCAAGAGGACATCTTTGAGCACCCTCACGTCCCCGACCTTGTCACTGGTCCCCCACACACACCTGCCGGCACGTCCCCTACTGCCATCGCCCTCCTCTCCGCCCGAGAGTGTGTGGAACCAAAATCCTACCGAGCTGCACTGGACAGCGCCCAAGCCACCCAATGGCAAGCCGCTATGCAACAGGAGTATTCCTCCCTCATCAGCAACGGCACGTGGGACCTTGTGGACCTCCCCCCCGGCCGCATGGTCGTTAACAGCATGTGGATCTTTAAAGTCAAGTCGGATACAGCCGGCGACGTCTCCCGCTTCAAAGCGCGGTTCGTCGCCAAGGGGTGCAGTCAACGCGCTGGACTGGACTACACGGAGACCTTCTCCCCGGTCATCCGCATGGCCAGCCTGCGTCTCTTCCTAACCATTGCAGCCGCCCGCGACCTTGAACTCTGCCAACTGGACATCGACACAGCGTTTCTCTACGCCCCCATCCGGGAGGATGTGTACATCCGCCAGCCCCTCGGCTTCACCGATGGAACGTCCAAGGTTTGTCACCTCAAGCGTTGCCTCTACGGCCTTAAGCAGTCCCCCCGCGAGTTCAACATGCTACTTCGTGCGTGGCTCGTCGACCATGGATGGCAACAATGCGTTTCTGACCCGTGCATCTACATCTACCGCGCCGGCCACGTCTTCGCCATGATCGCCCTGTACGTCGATGACATTCCCGCGGCCTGCAATGATGCCACCTGGCTCGCATCGTTCAAAGCCCAACTCGGCACACGGTTCAAAATCAAGGACCTAGGCGACCTCTCCCAACTCCTCGGCATGCACATTACCCGCGATCGCTCCACGCGCACAATCTCGCTGGACCAGTCCAAGTACCTGCGCGACATCCTCGCCAAGTACGGCATGTCTGACTCTAAGCCGTCGTCCCTTCCGATGGACCCAGGCTTCCTCGCCGGCCTTACACACTTGAACTCGCCTTCTCTCACAGGAGTGGCCAAGGACGTCTACCCAAGCCTCCTGGGCAGCCTTCAGTACGCCGCCGTTTGTACCCGCCCCGATGTCTCCACGGCATTGAGCATCCTCGGCTCTGCCCAAGCCTCGCCCACCGAGGCACACTTGCAGGCTCTGAAAAAGGTCCTCCGCTACCTCCATGGCACCATCAACATGCGCCTGACGTTGGGGGGGGGCATGGACCACAGTCTCCAACTCACAGGCTTTGCCGACGCTGATTGGGCCAACGACAGCAGCACCCGCAAGTCTCGCTCGGGCTATCTCTTCACCCTCGGACGCGGGCCAATCAGTTACAAGTCCAAACAACAGACTTGTGTGGCTCAATCCACGTGTGAAGCCGAGTACTACTCTGCGGCTGACGCCACCAAGGAGGGACTCCACCTCCGACAACTCTTGGGGGAAATCTTCGACTCCCCTATCACCGAAACCACCACCATCTGGGAGGACAACCAAAGCGCCATTGCATACTCCCAGAATGCCTTGGTCAGCGAGAAGACTAAACACATCGGCCTGAAGTGGCACTTTCTCAAAGACCACGTGGAGCAAGGGACCATCAAGTTGAGGTACCTCCCCACTGACCAGATGGTGGCTGACATGCTCACCAAACCCCTCCCAGGACCTGCACTAGCACGACACCGAAGTGCGATCCTTGGAGGACAAGACCCAATGCAACGCTTCATCCCGTAGCTACCTTCAGGGGGAGTGTTGTAAGTAATACCGCATACGTATTAGTTGCAGATAGCTACTGTAAGCTACTCTAGATATGATTAGTACATGTCTAGATCGGACATACCGATAAACTGTTTGACTCGGTACAGAGCTGTCGCTAGGCTACAGCTCTGACACTTCTGTTGTCCCGACACCACGCCTGTAGGCTGGTTGTCGCCTTAACTGTTCCGTTTGCGGGACTGTGACTGTAACTACGTTTGCGTACGTTATCTTCCACACTTACTGTGTTTGCATGGTTCAATAGGGGCACCCCAAGCTGACGGCTAGCACGACATGTTAGCTTACTAGGAAGCACAAATTATTTCACATTGACTATCGACTTTTAATTTTCTGTTTTGGGAAGTTAACCGTACAGAGCTGTTTTTTAGTAAGTTTATTGTATTCAATTTTCTGTCACTTGTAACAAATGGGCATAATAAGTTTTTGATGCTCTATATGTTATATCCATTCGTGGTGCGCGAGAGACCATTGCGCGGGAGAAACTTGCCTTGCCCGCCGGCAAGCAGATGTTGAGCGAAAGCATGTTGTTGGTCAAGGCTCCCGGGAGAATCGCACGGGATGCGGGCGTTTTGAGGCTGGAGTGCCGGTGCCGAGCATGATGGGGGCGGATGACTCGACAGAGCGAGATGTTACCTTCGTTTCATGTGAGTTGGTAACCGAGGGAGGGACAGCGGTGGTGTCTTCATGGGAAGCAGATGTGGCAAAAGCAATAGTAGGCAACGAGGAGACGGAACATGTGGGGGTAGTGGATAAAGGGCTTTCGAGTTTGGTAGGGGTAGAACGCATAGAGGTTGTCAACATCGTAGCCACTGGTGCCGCATTAGTGGAAATAGTAAGACAAGTACAACAAGCACATAAGGCACAACACGCAGCGGATGCTCGCATAAAGGCGCGGCGAATAGTCGACCAGGCGCGGTGGGAGCAGCAGCACTGACAGTAGGCTGCCGGTTTTGTCAACGAAAAACGGCGGCTACAAGGACTTGGTCGGGACGCGCGCGGAGTTAGAGGCAGTCAAGGCAGCAATCATACGGCATGAAAAACAGGATGGCCGTGCTGCGTGCAGCAAGAGCAAGCGGCTAGAAGACATGTCCAACCGCGAAGCTAGATTGTTAAGAATGGTTTTAGAGCAGCGGTAAGAGCAGTTGCAAAAACTATTGTAATTATAATCAGCATCCGTATGATTTAACTTCGATTTGTATACTAAGGCGTTTTGCATTCACCTTGTTTGTGTTGTATACTAAGGCGTTTTGCATCCAACATGTTTGTGTTCATTCAACTTAACAATGCTTTGTGCATTTAGCTGAGCATGTTTTTTAGCATTCACTTTAGCGTGCTTTTCTGACCATTTACCTAAGCATGTTTTTGAGCATTTACGATGGGATTTGCATTGTGTTGGTGTATGTGGACGACATTCTCATCGTCTCAGACTCACAAGTGGATTGAGTCGGCCAGACGGGCCATTGGGGACCAATTCCGCATGACGGACTTTGGTGAGGCGAAATTCATCCGCGGGATGGACATTATCAGGAATAGAGAAGCCGGGACCATCAGTCTCTCCCAGGAAAAGTACACGAAGGAGATCCTCGAGAAGTACGGCATGTTGGACAGCACGCCCTCGAAGGTGCCCATGGCGCCTACGCACGATCGAAACGGAGAAGTTGCATCCGACGAGGACAAGATGGCCTTGACGCCATCGGAACACGTGACCTTCCGTGCTATCCTCGGATCCGTGAACTTCCTATGCATGTGCACAAGGCCTGATATTGCATTCGCGATCAGCGTCGTCAGGAGACGCCATGCACAGGGAATGGATCCGCCATTTTTTGGTTGGGTTCGGATCCATGAGCACTTGATTTTTTAGGATCCGGAACTAGTGAGTATCTCTAAAAAAGGGATCCGGATCCCGCGATTACCTGTGATTCTAGGGTTCGGACCCCGCGATTACCTGTGATTCTAGGGTCCGGATCCCGCGATTACCAGTGATTTTAGGGTTCGGATCCCGCGATTATCTGTGATTCTAGGGTTCGGATCCAGCGAGTACATGTGTTTTCGGTTCCGGAACCGAGTACATGAGTACTTCTAATTTTTTGGTTCCGTTGGATTCGTTGGGTTCGCGATTCCAACAAGTACTCGAAGTACTCATGCAAATTGATACAAATTGCGCATTTTGGGGGAAATTTGTACTGCAAATTCAATTTTTACATCTCTACTAGTTCTAAGCGCCTGCTCATGCTTGGATCCCATACAATAGATTTTGAGGTATCATGAGCACCCTATCTGAATTCCCAACAAGCTCCTCTTCTGTACGTTGGATAGCCGTCGATGACAAGCTCTTCCCTAATCTAGACGGTCTACTACTTCCCGCTTGCCCCGCCATTGTTGCTAACTATGATAGGAGTTGGATGTGGACGGGCAGATTATGGTGGATTTCAAGCGCGTACGCACCGTTTAACTGGCCCTTGGGTGGGCTACAATCGATTCAAGGCTGCGGAATGACAACAATCGGGGCTATTGAACCAATCCTAGACATACACCTCAGCATATTTGCATTGCCAAATACCTCCCCAAAAAACAGCGTGTCACTTCGGGCCACCACAGAATCGTGAGATACTCGGAATCGTGAGTACTGATTGGGTATCGCGATTCCACATCGTTTTGCGAGGATGAGGTACTCGCGATTACCGCGGATCCATTAAAGTACGATGAATACCGGATCCAACGATTACTTACAATGACTGGTACCGGATCCTACGATTACTTACAATAACTGGTACCGGATCCAACGATTACCTGTGATTCTAGGGTTCGGATCCCGCGATGACCTACCGAACCTAGGGTTCGGATCCAGCGATTACCTGTGATTCTAGGGTCCGGATCCCGCGATTACCTGTGATTCTAGGGTCCGGACCCACGAGACCGAGTCCGAACCCGAGTAGTCTCGGGGATTCGCGGAGCCGTAGGATCCGGATCCAGTCCCTGGCCATGCAGCTCCGACGCAATTGCGCATG
>JAPMLY010002160.1:0-60706 GCA_026401115.1 Tetraselmis chui
CGTGTGTGTGTGTGTGTGGGGGGGGGGGGGGGGGGGGGGGGGGGTGGAGTGTCAACAAAATATATATGACTAGATACATTTTTTGGAACGGATCAGTTTAGTGTGTGTTGCGAGCGCATTGGGTAGCTAAGAAATCGACGACGGAGGAATTGTGAAGTAAGAAAATACATAAACACGCAAATGGAAAGATAATCATCAACTTAAATGCACAGCGGATTGCAGAATTGAGACAACCGATTGAAAAGCTCGTAATCGATGGGAAACCATAACAACGCACCTTGAATAACTATTTATGAAATGTTTTGGAATTGCAAAAGAACATTGGACTGATCAACCGGGGTGTAACGGCATACAAGCAATAAGTTCATCAGCTCATGAATGAAGTGTCTGTGCGTGACAACCCACTCACTCACTCTCCCTCCGTCACTCGCTCACTCACTTGCAATCACACTCCTACCCTCCCTCCCCTTGTTTGTTTCTTCCTTTTCTGTGAGTGGAAAGACTCTGACTTTTCATCCGGAAGAAAAAATTGCATAATATTATGTTTCCGATATACTCATTAATTTGTGTAAACGAACATAATATAAATAAACAAATTTCAATTCCTCGCTGTAACAGGAAAGACCACATTAATGAATAGTAATTGCAGCATGTGCGACACACGAACGAGCGAGTAGATGCGTAAAGTTAAACGCGCCGGGACAAGTTCCGCTACCTGTGCACGGCTCCGGGGCCGCGAGGTATGAAGCGCAGCCCGACAAGTAGAGTGGTGTGCGGCGGGACGCGCCCGGTCGGTGGCGAGACGGAAAACACGTCGGCCACCGCTCGCGACTGAAAGTCGTACGACACAGCCGTGTCGCCGGTGTTGATGAGCTCCAGCGTGGCGTGCGCGGCTTGGCCGATGCGGACGGGCGGGAAGTGGACGGCGGGCGCGCCGAGAGAAAATTTCGGGCCGAGCTCCTCGGGCGCGTGTAAAAAGGTGTGCCCGGAGAGGGAGGCCGCGGCGTGGAAGGGCGCGTTGAAGTTGGTGTCGCTGACGAGGCGGAAGCTCTTCATGTGTTTCACGTGCGCGATGAAGTCGAGCGTCCCCGAGTAATACTGTCCGTCGCGCGGCGGCCGGAACGCGACACGAAACGTCACGCTCTCGCCGGGCCCCACGTCCGCGCTCTCCGGAAACACCTGCGACGGCGAGGGCACAGCGACCGGCGGGTGAGACCAATACCAAACCAAGCAACACAGCAGAAACCCAGCACCGCCATCGCTGCCCGTCGCGTGCGCCACCGACCTGTCCAACGCAAATACTGATAAACCGGCGAAATAAAATTCGGAATTTTTCATATAAATATGAGGACATAAACTTTATTTCATTTTGTTCAACGACTTGATGGCGCCCTACTGGCTCGTGCCTCTGTATCGCTATTAGTTAGGCTGAGCTTCGGTAAGCATTAGCATCGTTATCTTTCGTATTCTGGTCTGCGTTTTCCCGTTTCGATTCGTGAATCCCCTTCGTCGTCAACGTCAACGCATAAACCACCGATTCGCACATTCATTCGCTCGCACCATCACACTCGGCAGCGGCACAATGAACCCGCCTGAAATATAAGCACCAAACATATGCAGGCAAAGTAAGGTGAGTAGGACGTATTATCAAAGAGATATACAGTCATGGCCCGTAGTGCATAATCGAGGCGTCGCAGAACTGAGGACGGACGGCTTATGTGTCGCCAACTCGAACGTTCGACTCGCCGTGGAGAGACTCGCATCGAGGGGCGGTGAGGAAATTCCGAGGACGTGGACTTTCGAACCAAAGCACTGCTTGCGTAACAGTCGAGCCGCCTCGAACGAGCCGACAAGAGCTCCGGAATGCTGCCCGGACGGAAAAGAGTATTAAAGGTTTACAAGAAGAACAACATGAGCACAGACAGGGAAACAAACAAACGGAAAAGAATATCGACAATAATCTGAAGCAACTTTAAAACAGAGTCGTATCGATAGTCTGCGCCCGCAAACAAACGGTACCCGTATAGTATCCGGACGGGTATGAGACTGTACGGTGTAGCCAATTTCCTACAAACTGCCCAAACTAAATTTGCCCGGCCTTATTCAAGAATGATCGTAGACGGAAAATTACGACACACAAAACCAAAAACATAACACACACACACACACACACACACACACACACACACACACACACACACACACACACACACACACACACAAATATTGTAAAACAGACACACACACACACACACACACACACACACACACACACACACACACACACACACAAATATTGTAAAACAGACACACACACACACACACACACACACACAAATATTGTAAAAAGACACACACACACACACACACACATTTCGAAACAGACACACACAAACACAAATACGTGTATACACACATACATACATACGTACTTTGTAACAAACACAAACACTGTAAAACACACCAATAAACACACAACCACAGACACGCACACAAACAAAACACTCAGAAATGATAAATATCATTACTCATAAACACAAGCACACGAAATAGAAATGATGAATGACCCCCCCCCCCCCCCCCACACACACACACACACAGAGCAGCCCCAGAGCCCAGCGCGGCGCGTCACCTGAAACACGGAGGGCTGCGGCTCCCCATGCGGCGCCATGGGGTCCTGCCAGCGCGGGAGGGCGGGGTACACGGTGAGCTTTCCCCGCGTGCAATTCCGCACGGCCAGCGCCCTGTGGTCGGCGGGGCGCAGGCGGGAGCAGGCGCCAAAGTCCAGCGCGACAGGCTCCAGCGCGAGCGGGGACGAGGGGTCGTGGCCCAGGAAGAAGGCCTCCCAGGGCGGCGGCAGCGCCCTCCCCGCCGCGCCCTCCCCGCTCACCGCGCTCCACCGACTCGCCGGCCGACTCTCCGCGCCCTCCAGCCGCAGCGGACTCCCGCCAGCCGCGACGCGGTCGAGGTACTCCTCCACGTGCGTCGCGGCGAGCGGCGGCGGACGCAGGCGGTCGTTAAAGGCGGTGGCCAGGAGGTCGAGAGGGACGGGGTCGCCGTCGCGGATGAGGCAGGTGACGCGCTTCCAGTGGTGGCAGGGCGCGGTGGGCGCAAAGGCGACGTTAACGTTGACCGTAAACAGCGGCGGCACCTCCCCCCGCACTGCCTCCCCGAACGTAAACACCCCCAGCGCGTCCGTCACAAACTCGTAGCGCGCCGCCACCTTGGATTCGTTAGTCAGCGCCACGCTGCGAACCGCCCGGCCCCCCACCTCTACCGACCCAAAGTTGAGACTCGACACGCTCAGACTCACCACCGTCGGCAGCGCGTGCCCGCTCACGCTCAGCTGCGTCTACACCCCAACAAAAAGTAACACAGGACCAGTTCAGCGGCTCTCACTGGAGCTACTCCAATAAAGCAGTAGAGGCGGTTATGGGTAACGTGAGGCGTGGCATGTAATGGGGCCTGTCACCTTGTTGCCGCCAGGTGTGGTGACCTCAAAGGTGTCGACGGTGTGGGTGCCGGTGGAGACGGGGGCGTATGTGATGGCCAGCGAGGTGTGCTCCCCGGGGGGGATACAGCCGGTGTGAGGGGTCAGCTTGCATGCCGGCTTGGCAGCAGTGCTCTCAATGCACGCCACCTGTTTTGTTTCAAAGGGGGGAGGTCACGGACACATCAGGGCCTATCTAATTTACAAGCTGCTCTCGTGGGTCGAAGAAAAACGACACGGGTCAGGGAGGGAATACGAGGGGGGGGGGCTGGTTGCCTGGAAGTGGGCGGGGACGAGGGAGGGGTTGGAGAGTGTGACATGCTTGACTGAGCTGCGGCCGGTGTACACCTCCCCAAACGCGACTAGTTTTTGGTCGATGCTGAGGTGCGGAAACTTGCCAATGCCCGAGATCGACATAACGCCACTGTTGCCGTCGTCCACCAGACACACCGCCTGCGAAGGAGCAGCGGCCGCACAGTCAAATCATGCGCGATTTTGTGGTTGAGTAGGTTGATTATGGGTAGAGCGGGCAGATCAAACGTCACGTCACGTCATAAAGAACAATGCGCCTGATTCATGCACAGGACGTAGGCTGTATTGCGAAACAGAAAAATGTTGCAGCAAGGGAGCCATCAAGGGATGTGGGTAAACAATCTGAAATGCCCCAATGCAGGAGCTTGTTCAACAAGAGTGAATGCAGCAAGACTGTAAACATGGGATGGAAGCCCACTGTAAAAAAATAATTGTCATATGACAAAGCTCTATGCATGTGGAACAAGCTCTGCATCAATATTGTGATTTAGCAGCAAGCAAAGGCGATCTTGGAGCCCAAACAGAACATTCCACTGATACCACAAGATGTGTGTTTAAGAAATTGGTATATGGCTGCCTGTCCATATATTAGTGCAAAGAAATGAACAACATAGTTCAGGCGTGAGCAGGTAAGGTGACCAACTGCACGAGAGAAACGCCAAGCCAAATGATAATCACGAGAAAAATGCAAAAAAGAGAAAACTGTAACATCAAGCAAGTAGCTAAACTATAAACATGTGCCAGCCCGAATGTCACGCGGGGATTAATGTGACACGACCAATATGGGTGTGCATGTGATGACCTATGTATGAAGCGAGTGGTGGAGTGCCAGTTGCACCTGGGCGGAGTACACGGCGGCCTCCGTGGGGGCAAAGCTGAGGGAGAAGTCCATGGAGCCGCCCTGCGGGATGGTGCCGCTGGCGGGGGAGACGCGGAAGGGCTCCTGCACCTGCCACTGCACCGGCGTCGCGAGGTCGCCCGTGTTGTGCACGCTGAAGCTGCGTGTGCCCACCTGCCGCACCGCAATGTAGCCAAAGCTCATCTCCGGAGGCACCTGGATACCGATGAACGGGGTGTGGCCGATGAGCGGCACGGTGAAGCTGCCATTAGGCAGCAGGAACGTCAGCTCGTCCTCGTAGTTCTCCAGCTTGGTGGGGCGGAAAATGACCTGCCATGGCCATGAAAAATACGGCGAGTCGGTCAGCGACGGAGTTGGCGAGAAGACGTTGTGCTGGGCGGTGCATTAGGAAGGATGAGGAGGCTGGGTGGACTGGTGGGAACAGCACATGACATGAAAAGCGACTGTACTGGGGTACGAAAAATAATAATAACATAGGGAGAATGATGGCTTGCGTAGAGATGTACTTTACATCCAGATGTGCGTGGGTGAGTGACAAAGGTGTGTGACTGTGTGTGTAAGTGTGTGTCTATGTGAGAGTATGAGAGCATACAACGCAATTACTGTGCTTCATCGCATACTGAGAGAGATAGATAGAAAGAGAGAGAGCACGTCAGCGGCCGCAATGTCTGAGCGGCCGGTGTGTATATGTGCATGTATGGACAGAGAGTGCTTTGGGTGTGCGAATGGGTGCCAAGAGAGAGAGAGAGAGAGAGAGAGAGAGAGAGAGAGAGAGAGAGAGAGAGAGAGAGAGAGAGAGAGAGAGAGAGAGAGAGAGAGAGAGAGAGTGTGCGTGCGCGCGTGTGTGTGTGTGTGCGTGTGTGTTGTGTGTGTGTGTGTGTGTGTTGTGTGTGTGTTGCGTTATGCATGTGAGAATGTGAGGCATTATATATCGCTGGGCGAGTGATGAGAGCAAGCGCTGTCTTATTCTGGTGGATGGGCAGGTGCCGTACTGGCAGTTGTACATGCTCAACAGAGGTTACAAGACGGGAGAGAGTCTGAGACCGTCCGTGCCACCCACCTTAACAGGCCAGCTCATGCCTGCGCTGACCTTCACAGGCTCCGGAAATTCCATGGAGAAGTACTTTGACTGCGGCAGCTGATACTTTATGCGCAGGCTCTTGGTGCCAACGTTCTTCATCACCAGCGTGCGCTCATACTCGCGGCCTGGTTTCCAATTTCGCCACTCTATCGCCTGAGCGCACTCTACCCCAAACACCGCCACGCGATCCTCGCGCAGCATCGGGCCATACGCCGGGCCCGCCCCCCAGCGCCCCCCGTGCATCGTCCCTGTCCCCGCCGACGCAGTGTCCATCGCCGCGCCGCGACCCATCGGCGCAATCACTACTCTAAGCTACGCTAAGGTGACGTCTGAGGTGGTGGAGGTAGTGATGCAGGAGCTTCAACCCCACGCGGGCGTGAGGGAGTAGTTTACCACCAGCATGTCATTGGCGCCGTAGGCGTCGTACAGCGTCGCCACCTTTTCGTCGAGAGAGGGCGAGAATGCGTTCTTGAGGTACACAAACTGCGTTGGCACAGTGCGTTGTTGGCAGGGCTCAGTGCACACATCACACGTGTGTGGCTGCCGTGGCACGATGCATAGCTGTCCCTCACCCAGCACAAAGCAGCTACCACCCGATCACGAGCACAATGATTGAAATCAGGAGAAGGGTGTGAGCGGAGAGAGTGGAGAGAAGTAAGATAATAATACAAGAGGTATGAGAGTGGTGACAGTGGTGAGAGTGATGAGCTTGATGGGAGTGAAGAGAAGTATTAAGGTGGTGAGAGTAGTGAGAGTAGTACTGGTAAGAGGTATGATGAGGGTGGTGAGGGGGGAGGTCACCACGCTGTCCTTCTTCAACTGGTTGCACAGGAACTGCACCACCTCCTTGAACTGCTTCTCACGGTCAATCTGCGCGCAAGCAGCACGCACCACATATGTGCTCAGCACGCCAGCCTGCGACCTGCCCCCGTCCTCTTCATCACACCTACATCCACCCCCCCCCTGTCGCTCGCGCGGCCCACCTTAACTTTGCTGTGCTTCACTATCGGGGCGTCGCCCGTCTGCTTGAACAGGACCACGACTGCGGGGAAAGCAAATACAAACGCGCCACAGCGAAGCCCTCGCCGTTAGCGCTGTCGTCGGTGAACGCAAGACAGCAATGAAGTGAAGCGCCGGCGACTGAAAGGTGTATTCCGACAGGGAAAGGGTTGTCGAGTTGGTGGCCGCGAATGACGGGGGGTCGCGCTACCTTTATCCGCCATGCATGTCCTTCGGTAGCGGTGGTCAGGGAGAAATCAGGTCACTGGTTGCGAGGTGCGGGGCTGGGATGGGTTGGGCTGGGCAGTGATAGATTTGCTCAGTGCATCTGTTGACTGTCGACTGTCGGGTGACGCGCGGCGGCATGAGTGCAGGTCGCAACATTATACCGCGGCGAGTGGGCAGGCGCGGCGCTCCATCTCCCCTCAGTTGGACGGCACTCGGCTCCAAAAATAGAACACAGCCCGCCGAGGAGAGTACAGGTACCCGTACGTCTGTCTACCAGTAAGTTTAAAAACAAAAATATAGTATATGTACCCGTACAGCTAACTTGTGTTTTTTAATCGATTACAAGCAAAAGACAGTTAACACCAGGCAAGGACAAAAAAATGTGAGGAGGACATTGTGACGAGTACAGTCCTGCAACAGTACATTGCAAGACATTGTACAGGTACTCGTTACGGATTCCAATTCGTGCTTTTCCACAGGACGGACGTACACTCGTGGGTACGTCGCTACTGCAATATTGTAATGGTGCTGATGCTACAGTACGACCAGTACCTCCCGGTACGTACAGATATGCATAATTAATCTAACTAGCCAGATGACGCGCCAGAACGAGCTCTTCGATGCAGAAGGAGCCGCGTCGTGAAACCCAATGCTAGGCAGGCCGCGTCTCGAGGCAGATGACGACGGTTGGACAGCACTAACGCCTGACACGTAAGCGAAGCTTGCAGGCGTAACTAGTCTGGGCTGAAACCTATTTAAGCCCAGTGCAGTAGAGGGAGGTGACATAACCTTTTAACAATTCCTTTGTTCACTTACAACATCTACTGCCCAAGTACAGCAGTGAAACATCTTTGACCATTGCCTCTCGACAACATCATTCTGCCATCTTGCAACAACAGAACTAGACAGACTAGAACATATTTGTGCTAGCGTTTAGCTTTCAGAGGCTAACCGCCACACTGGTTTCGGAGCTCTTTGGTCGATGTACGCTTTCGTTGCTCGTTGATTTGCTCGACGTTGCTTGATAGATTGAGATGGCTTCCCTAGGACCCGGACATTACGTGGTGTTGGTAATTCACGTCGGAGGAACTAAACCGTCGGACTTGAAGTTGGTGTTACAGCGTGAGCCTCGTTCTGGTAAAACTTGGTTTCCAGCTGGCTCTGTTTTACCGAACGAAGAGCCTGTCGACGCTGCTGTTCGCGAGTTACACGAGGAGACCGGTCTTGTTTTGACACCGGATGATTTGACGCTGTTGAGTGGTGAACTTGTTAACATTACGCTACCTCAAGGACGACAACAGGGCGGGGATCCGACCTTTTTTTGGGGGTTTCGGGTAAGTCGAATTTGTTTTTTTCAGTCCCGAATGGACACGAATTTGAGTAATCGTGGGATGAGTTGAGTTGAACCCCACAATTTTTTTCATGAATTGAATAAAACCTAAAGTCACTAGGTGTTGAGACTGGGTAGATACCCAGATTTTTTCGACCGGTCCGAACAAGTACTTGGGCATGCATTTCTCGATACGGACGAATACCTTTCGAATTTTTTTGTGAATGAACACAGAGATATTACCGAACTTCAGTCGGATTTCCGAGCCGGAAAATGCAAGGAGCTGCTACTGCATTATGTACTGAAAGATGATCATTTACATCGGAGGAATATGAATTAAAAAAGCAATTTCTATCCCATACAACTTTGGAAGACCCTCCGTCGCACAGTGCCCGAAATTTGAGTGTGTTGACGGGTGTGCTTAAGGGGCACACCACCCTTGGGCACCGTGCTTCATCACCGGGATTGATCAGCTTATTGACCTGTAGTGGAAACAATATTAGAGTGTGTTTATTTATGAGAGTGATGTTTGAAATCTACATGGCCACTGTAGATTGCAAACACCGCTTTCAAAAACAAACACATGCGGAATGCATCATGGTTATTTCCAAAAGAAGAAAAATAATGAATGAATGATTACAATATCTATGTTCACATCAATTTCTAAAAACCAATTCAAGGCTGGAACATTCTTGGAGTCCCGCTTCATTCTCCTGCTGACACTGTCCTCCACAGCAAATCAATGAGCTTCGCACACGTGTTATTAGGGCTCCCATACAGCTTACCCATTGCAGGAAACGGTCGCGCAGTCGGAAAACGGTCCATTCGGTAAGATCTAGTTCTGAAAGCAGAAGTCCACAGTCCCACATTACTGGATAAAATCCAATATCTGTCATCTTTCACACATCCAAACCCACACACAATCTCTATCTCTCTCTCACACACACTCCCATACACACTTACTTTGGCTTCTGCCCTCAATTAGCGGCATCACCTTGTCTAGGTCCATATACCATAGACAGACAAATGAGCTATGTACATATGACTTGCAAACACACACTCACACGAAACAACTATTTCATAACACTTTATTAGTTATATACACACAACGACACACGACACACATACATTACTGTCTTAATATACATTTTGAGGTGCACACATTCACACACACAATACAGTTTCTCATCTCGGGCTAGTCGTCATAGCATAGCAAGCGCACACAAGAGCCTGACTAACACGCTACACGTATAGACAAAAACAAACAAAAAGATAGCCAACCACCAACAAGCTCTATAACATACAGCCACATTAAGAGCCACATAACCGACAATTAGTATGTTGTCCATGCAAGCTTGAAGTTCGCTCACACCCGTCCACCTTGTGCCCCTCGGGCTGTGTAATTAAACTTATTCGGCGCATACAATATAGACACACATGAACATAAGCCCAACACACACACACACACACACACACACACACACACACACACACACACACACACACACACACACACACACGAGGTGTCATATTTTCGTTGGCACACACGCGCTCGTGCTCAACTCCATAAGAAGTATCATGCGACGACACAGCAAAACTACATTAAAGGAAGATAATGATGGAATATCGAGGTACGGCTTGGCCGGCTAAGCGAAAAAAAAAGTGCCGATCAGATATCAGCATAATGTAAACCTTCGGAATGTGTAGCTTTTTATTGCCGTGCGTTTGCGAAATAGCAGCAGAGGTTCTGCGTGTGTGCGTGTGTATATGTAGGCGTACCTATGCATGTAAGCCAGTCCGCTTGAAAGGCGGTTATTGCAGCAAGGGTTAGCGCGAATACCACTATTGAAAATATGTAAGCTGCGATGGACGGGGCAACCACTGTAACGAGGACCGCGCGGCGGGCACTAGGAACGCGCTGCTGATCTTTGATTGCATCGCGACAATAAAACGACAATAAGCTTGACTGAGAAGGGTGGACTTTCAGGTAACGCCACTAACCTTTCTCATCACCTTGACGATGGCTTGTTGTAATAGAAGGCAGGGTAGTGTCGACAGAAACGTTGCGTCATCGTGTAGCCCACGATCGTGACGGAGGTGTCTCTATATCGGTATTTCTGCCGGATTGTAGCATTCACGCGCCCTTTAATGGTGCACCAGTGAGTAGCAACGCACTCCAACCAAGCCCATGCATCTAATAATAATTCGATAAAAGGCTGACCTGGATTTCGAAATCGCATGTTCCTCATCATTATGTACTAAAAATTAAAGATCTCTTATACACCGTGGCGATATTTGTTTGGTCATTGTCCAGCTTTACCACAAAATTTAGATACTAAATAGATCGCGTCATACCTTCGTACCAATCGTGCGGTGCTTAAGTGCGTGGCATTTCAAATAAGCATTCGTGGCGCCATCACCGTGGAGTACAATCACGCGGACGTACGGTTGGAAAGCGCGTGGGCGCGTGGCACACGCTATACTTTACGCTTTTTATCCGCGTCTTATCCGCGTCTTATCCGCGTCTTATCCGTTTTAGCCGAACTTTACGCGTCTTATCCATATTCAAGTGAATCGATTTGCACTTCTACCATAACGGGGACCATCTAAGATAGAATATGTGCCAGCTGTACCCGGGTTGGATAAATCCGTACATCTTGGGAATCCAATACAAACAAGTAAGTTGACGACTAGGTTTCGGGCACGGATGATCCATAAGGTTTAGGATTCGGATTGATTACAAACTCTTGCTCTTTCTTCTCGACATGAATCGAAACCTCCAAAAATGGTGAGACATTTGAAAATATTCAGATACCACTGGTATCGGTTCCACGCCCTGGACGACAGCTTGTCTACGTGTACTCGGCTTCTATTCCTGTCCTGTTTGCTACGAACAACTTACGTACACATGCTCAGGTTGAGCAGGCTGTTTGGCACAGTCGACAGTTAATCCGGATGGCACTTACGTCGTCCCGGAAACCATCAACATTGACGGTCTGACACTTACGCCCTCACAGAAGGGGTTACTTCGTGCTGAGAAGCACAAGAGTGAATTACTTCACTTTGGTTACGTGGCTCAGTGGGAATCTTTTTACCGAGCAATCAAACAACACGTTCCAGTCCTGCAAGACGACACGTCTATCCCGAGACAGTTCCACATGTACTCCCGGTTTACGACGGTCGACTCTGGTTCTGTCTGGCTGCTGATTCGCGGACACATCAATCGACTAATTGGTGAGGGACCTACGGATTTACGAGTGGGACAACCGATGCCTACCCACAACTTGGCTGGACTACCTGTGACCCTCACGGAGACCCAGCGTAAGGCAGCAATTAATTCACCGAATCAGAATGGTCAAGTACCTCATGTACTGGAGGATTGGCTTGAAGCTCAGCCTCAGCGTTTTCTCATGCTAGGGATTTTGCCTGACACGTACGACTCAGTTATCTGGGTTACTTCACAGTTTGCTAGACATCTGAATGGGTGGTGGTTGAATCGGAAAAATCAGCCTCCCATTCCAGCTACGTACGACGAGCTTGTTACGGAGTTACGCAAGTCAATGTTTCTTCCGAACATCAAGGACGATGCAATTAACGCTTTGCTCAGCTTTACGCAGAGGAGCACGATGAGTTACGCGGTCTACACTAAGCAGTACAACGACTACTTACGTCGGTCTCATGAACATTTAACAGCTAGTGTACAGTGTGTACGCTGCATTAATGGCCTAGCGAACACTTCGCTCAAGAACCAGGCTAAATCACACCGAGCTCAGAAGGGGTACCAGATTACACTGGTGGAGCTACAAAATTTCCTGAACGACGTCGTTACAGATTCGCCGGAACTCGGCAATACGAAGTCTACTGCTGGTCCATCTTCTCAGCCTACACGCAAGCGTAATTTTGAGGACCCTCTCGACGAGGCCTCTAACATCGAGAAGCGTAACAAGGGTGGCCGTGGTCGTGGACGCGGACGCGGACGCGGACGTGGTGGAGGCAACAGTGGTGGACGTGGTCAAACATCTAGCCGCAAAGATTTTAACACACTCTCAAAGGCAATGACACCTGAGGAGCGTCAACGACACATGGACGAAGGACTCTGCTTCAAGTGCCACAAGAAAGGACACCGACTGTTCCAATGCCCGGAGTTCAAGGGCAAGGCACCGATGGAACCTAAGAAGCAATGATGGTGGCAAGGCTGTTCTACTAATGAACTGGAGCAGCCGGCTACATCTAATGTTCATTCTGAGACATTGTTAGCGACAGAGGTCGTCGAAACACCTTCGACATCTCCATCGACTACAATCGCGACACCTGTAACATTGGTAGCAGGTATTCGTCGTCAGACTTAGCAGAGACAGAGACTTGTCAGGAGAACGGGTGTTCATCAACCCACCCTGGGAGTTAGCTGAGCAAATTGCGCAGCATTTTGAGGACTGTCGTCGAACATCTCCGACATCCACGATGGCTGTTTTTGTACTACCGAAATGGGCGAAATTTACTCGAGTGACTAAGCAATGGAAACTCTACCAAGAATTGCCAGCAAGGGCGCCCGCCGGCGGCGCAGCGGCGGCGGCCCCGGAGGGGGGTGCGCTCGCAGGCCCGTCGGCATCCCCTCACCTCCTCGTGGTGGGCGCTGGAAACCCCGTAGCCGTGCCAGGCCTGGCACGGTAGGGGGCTAAGAGGGCCGACAGCTCGATCCGTGGGATCAGCAGCTGTCGGGAAAGCCCTGTACAGAGGGCTTTTGAAAAAATAATTTCTGTGCACTACCGGCGCCAAGATCTCCCGATCGGCCCGTCCGATATGTTTTTTCGCTTACAGATACTCCTAGATACAAGCTTACTTTTAGGAGTGGGGCCTGTACTACGGCAGCGTTTGATGGCGAGGAGGGTACGGCCGGATCAGCGGTGGGAGGCGGGTGTTGGAGCTGGTGGTGGCCAGCCGGGAAGCAGCGCCAGGAAAGGGCGCTCGCTAGCTGTCGACCAGCCCTGTGCCGGTCGAACCTTACCGAGGGGTGAGGCAAGACATGACACAGGACGGTGGCTAGTCGCAGACGGAGGAGCGGCTACAGGAGGCGGCGGCGATCCTCAGGATCAGCCGCCACCGGAAAGCCCTGTACGGAGGGCTTTTTTGGATACCAAAAATAATGTCCGTACCCGGCGTCAAGCTAGTTGGGGAGCAGCACCAGGGTAGGGCGCTCACTAGCGCGTCGCTACGTCGTCCAGCGTCATCTCCCGGGGGGAGGAGTCAGCTGGGACGGCAAGGAGGACGGTCGCGATGGGAGGAGCGACACGATCTGGCAGCGACGACCCTTTGGGTCGGCGCCGCCGGAAAACCCGGCACGGAGGGTTTTGTTTAATTCCGGGCGCCCGCGGCCCGCCAGATCCGGCCACGGTGACCTGCCCCCCCCCTCCCCTCTTCGACACCCACTACCCCGACAGACCTTCATACTCCTAGGAGTCCTTGAGCGTGGGCCCGGGTGAGCGCGGAGGCCCCCGCTCAAGAAAAGGCTGCTCGGTGGACGCGCGATCAGAGGGGGGAGGGTACGGCCACAGGCCGGAAAACCGACAGGTACCCGGGTACCAGACAGAGGAAAAACCGGGGAAATGAGCGGGGAAAATTCAGGCGCGGAGGCAGGAGCGCTAGTTTTTTCTATGTCTGTGTGTCTCGGTCCCCCCCACATGTCCTCGAGGTGATGGGGGACCTCGACACGGAGGACCGCCGCGTCGGTGGACGCGGCAAGACCTTGGGGCGGGGTTTACGGGATGGAGCGGCGGGATCGACGAGCGACCGCGCGAGGAGGGGTTTTTTGCCAGCCTTTCCCCTCCTACCTTCGGCAAGACCGAAGTCACGCGGGAGCTAGATTAGGCTGGCCCGTCGTCCCTCCCGAACGCCGACCGGCCTAGGCCGGTCGACACCCCGGTTCGGCGGGAGCGGGCCGTGCATCGTGAAGGTCGAGCAGCAGTTTAGTTTTGCATATCTCGACAAGTGGATTTATTTCTAGATCTGTTTTTCTTGATTACAAAATTATTAGCTGTTACTGCCATTGGAGAGGTTGGGATCACTGGTTAACGGTCTACCTCACGCTTATAAGTCATGTATGGCATAGCAAAAGGGGGGGCCCAGAGACGACAGCCGGTTCTTACTGGTATTGTTGTAAACAATTTCAATTTCAATTGCCAGCAAGGACACAGTTTTTTACTCGTCAGTCACTAGAGAACCCAGCGCAACACGAGGTGGTTGCTCCAGCTCCTTGGCCCGTACAGTTGTGGTTGGTCGACGCAGATTGTGCGTTTAACGACTCAACGGAACCTACAACACCTGATCAACCCAACTCGGTACCTGTACCTTTAGACACACACGGAACCGTCCATCGCTACGCTGCAACGATTTTCTTCGCCAGCTACAGCCCTACTGACTCACCTCACGGAAGCTCGCCCGTTAATTCGAATTGAGCTGACTGTGAAAACTCCTGATGGCGGACACCAAATTTCTGGATTAGTGGACTGCGTTGCGACGCTTGATTTTGTGTCAGAGGACTTTGTACGACGCTTTGCTTTACAGACTCGAAAGTCTGCAAGTAAGACCCCAGTTCGACTCGCTAACGGACAACGAGTGACTTCTACGACAGTCTGTGAAGTCACTTTCGAGCTGGCTCGACACGAAATTCACCGGACATTTTACGTCTTACGTGATTTACGTACAGCTGATTTAATCTTGGGTTTACCATGGCTTGATGACGAACAAGCCTCTTTACAGTTTGGTACAACCAGAATTTTTACACTAATGGACGGCACAGCAGTGGAGACTACGCTCGAGGAACGACGCCCTGAGTGTCTACTACTGTCATCTACGAAAGTTCAGAAACTCATGCGCAAGACGCGCCGCAGCAGGGGACGTCATGCTGATTTTTACGTCATCGAACTTACGTCAGCCGCTGAACAACCGACAGACTTTCACACTGGAGAGGAGCTAACTGCAGACCAACGTGACAACTTCCGGTCGTTACTCTTTGATGACTTCCCGAAGTTACTGCAACCTGTCGACTCTCCACCTGTAAGCCGACACTGGGATCATCCCATTGAAACAATTGGCCCAATGCGACGCCAACGGCTGAACAGATTGTCGCCTGCATTGCGCGCTGAGCTCAATCGACAGCTCAAAGACGTGGTGGAGGCTGGTCTGGTCCGTCCCAGCTACAGTGAATTCGGCTCGCCAATTCTCTTTGTGCGGAATGATGATGGCTCGCTACGTCTGTGCATTGACTACCGTGGCCTTAACGAGGTTACGCGAAAAGATGCTTACCCACTTCCGCGTGTGGATTATACTCTCGACGAACTTAAAGACGCGAATTTCTACACACACCTCGACCTCGCCTCTGGATTCAGGCAAGTTCGAGTGCGTGACCAGGACGTTCACAAGACAGCTTTTCAGACCCCTGACGGCTTAATGGAATGGGTCGCCATGCCGTTTGGCCTGTGCAATGCGCCGGCTACATTTCAACGGATGATGAATGACATTCTTCGCGACTTTTTACATAAGTTCGTGACATTCTACCTGGATGACGTCTGCATTTACAGTCGAACACTGGAGGAACACCTAGAGCACCTACGTCTAGTGCTGCAGCGATTCAAGGAGAAAGGGCTGAAATTACGCCTTAAGAAATGCTTCTTCGGACAACAACAGATGGAATACCTGGGCTACACTATGTAAGCCGGTAAAATTTCGGTTTCTACAAAGAAAGTCGAGGCCGTTGCAGACTGGCCAGTGCCCAAGACGCAGAAGGAGGTTCGCAGTTTCGTACAGTTCTGCAACTTCTACGCCAGATTTATACATCATTTTAGCGACCTAACGGCTCCATTGACGGACTTACTGCGGAAGTCCCAGCCACAGAAGGTTACGCTGACGCCTGCCTGTTTGGAAGCCTTCGAGACTCTCAAGTTACGGCTCATTTCCGCGCCATGCCTGATCCTTCCGGAGGTCGGCTCGGACGCGATGTTCACCGTGGCTACAGATGCTTCAAAAGTGGGGATTGCAGCAGTCATGTTGCAAGACCAAGGAGGAGGTCTTCAACCAGTCTCTTACTGGGCGCGTAAGCTGAATCCAGCTGAGCGTGGTAACACTTACTCTGCGTACGACTTAGAAGCTTTGGCCGTATGCGAAGCTGTCAAGCATTGGAGGTGTTATCTTGAAGGCTGTTCTAAGTTCCTTGTCGTAACAGACCACGACACACTGCGACATCTGCTCAAGCAACCGAACAACAGGCTGAACAAGCGGCAAGCAAGATACCTGCGGGATTTGCAACCGTTTGTGGGCTCAATGACACTTGCATATCGCAAGGGAGCTCTGAACGAAGTTGACCCGTTAAGCCGGCGTCCAGACTTCGTACCTCACGCCACAGTACCCTTATTTTGGGATGGCGAGGTTCCGTCAGATCGAGAATTACGACGGAAGTCCCAGCTGCTGTTTGAAGACGCACAGTTAAATTCACTGACTGTTGACGCGCTGCAGCTGAGCCCTGAGTTCGCTGATCTCATTCGCGAGGGGTACTCCCAAGATTCGTTTTATGGGGACGATGGTGAGTGGACAAGAGACAGTCGAATAGAAGCCAGAGACGGTTACTTTTGGCGTCTCAATCGCCTCTGTATTCCACAGAACTCTGAGCTCCGACTGAGATTGATCACATAGCTGCACGAAAGTTCGTCAGCTGGTCACAGAGGAGTTGCTAGCACTCTTGCTAAAGCACTCGACAGATTATGGTGGAAACGAATCCGCCAAGACGTGAAAGATTTCTGTGAGCGCTGCGTCGTGTGTCGACGAGCGAAGATTCGACCGCAGATGGCTGCGACTCTTTACCCATTACCTGTTCCACCCAGACCGCGGCACAGAGCTGGTCTTGACTACCTGACACACTTGCATGAGAGCAATGGCTTTAACAGTGTGCTGATTGTGGTAGACCATCTAACTCGAATGGCCCATTTTCTGCCATGTACAGAGTCGATTACTGCCGAAGAAACTGCCACTTTGTTTTTACATGGAGTCTACCGCTTACATGGACTGCCCCGTGTGCTGATCAGCGACCGCGACCCGAAATTTTTCAGCGCTTTCTGGCAGACACTTTGGAGACGCCTTGGAACGCGTCTGAACATGTCTTCCAGCCGACACCCAGAAACAGACGGGTTGACAGAACGAGTGAACATCACGTTTCAGCAGCTTCTTCGTTGCTTCTGTTGCTATGATGGCTCTGATTGGTCGACACTTCTACCGCAAGTGGAGTTTGCGTACAACGCTTCGCGTGCACTCGGAATTGAGCACACACCGTTCGAGGCTAACTTTGGATTCTCTCCTGAGGAGCCTCCTTACCTATTGTTCAGTATGCCACCGTCGATTCCAATTTCGCAAGACGCAACAGAACGGTTGAGATTGTTACAGGAAGTGCACACCCTGGTACGCTCAGTGTTACAGCTACATAAGGACGAGATGCAGGCGAGCACAGAACCGTCTACAGCGCCACACTTCGCCAAGGGAGACAATGTCAGTCGTCACAGCAAACCTTTTTCTGCGAGGACAACCAAACCGGAAACTCAGAGACAAACAGCTTGGCCCTTTTCAAGTGGAGGAGCAGATTGGGAAACACAGTTACAGATTGAAACTACCAGCGACAGTACGCTTACATCATGTGTTCCATGTTAACAACTTACGACCCTGTGCTACTGCTCCACTACGACCAGCTGTCCCGGTGACTGTACTTGAAGGAGACGATGAAGAGCTCGACGTCTCGCACATCTCTGCTGTGTGCATCAAGTCGCTACCTGGGCGACGAGGCAAATATCAGCTCTTCATGACGCACTTCAGTGATGACGACATTCCACCTGTCTGGCACCGGTTGAACGAGGTACACCGGACAATTGCGTTACAAGATTTCTTGGAGACGCCCCAATGGCATAAGTTTGCCAAGACTCAGGCGTACACTGACTTCATGCACGCTCATCCAGCGCGCATTCCTGAGTCCCAGTAACTGCTTCAGTAAAGGAGCTTAGACCACGGAGGTCTGCCTCACGGCGGCCTCATTGATCTGTCAAGAGGGGGAGGGTACGAGTGTGACGAGTACAATCCTGCAACAGTACATTGCAGGACATTGTACATGTACTCGTTACGGATTCCAACTCGTGCTTTTCCACAGGACGGAAATTGAAATTGAAATTGTTTACTACAATACCAGTATAAACCGGCTGCTGTCTCTGGCCCCCCCCTTATGCTATGCCATACATGACTTAGTAGACTGAGGTAGACCGTGAACCACTAATCCCGACCTCTCCAATGGCAGTAACGATACCGTCTAAAACATACTCATAAACAAGTACTGTCTGCATACAGGTATGAAATATAAAATGTCGCTAGTCTCCACGATACGCGGCCTGCTCGAGCCGCTGCGGGGTCGCTGATCAGCAGAGCTGTCCAGCTTGAGCTGGTCGAGGCGAACCTGCCCGACCTCGGCTCCTGTGCGACTCCGGTCGTGCCGGAGCTTGGGGGGAAAGGCAGGTAAAAAACCCCCTCGCAAAGGTCGTCGTCGGTCCCGCCTCGATCCGTGCTCAACCCCGCCCGAGGTATTAGCCGCTCCTCTCGACGCAGCTCGCCACCTAGCCGAGTCTTCTCTCCTCCTTCGGGGGCTGAGAAGAGAAAAGAACTAGGCTGCAGACGGTGTCCGGCTGGCTCTCATGCCCCCGAGCCAGATTTTCTCCTGTCCCCTGTCCTTTTCCCGTCTGTCTCCAACACCTATCTGATCGCGCTGTGGCCGTCCGTGCCCTCCCCCAGTGGTTTACGTTGTTAGGGGGCCGCCTTTACGAGCAGTGTGCCGTTACGATAACCCTAGGCACACTGCCTGAGGCAGCCTATCGATAACTGGGTACCGACTAGGGAAGGGGGTAGGAAGAACACAGGGATCGAGTCGCCGGTCCTCAAAAGATGGTGGGTACGGGAATTTTTCCAAAAAACCCCCGTACCGGGCTTTTCCGGCGGCGGATGATCCTAAGGACCGCCGCCGCCAGACCGTGCCGCTCCTCCGGCTGCGACCAACCACCGTCCTGCGTAGCCTCAGGCCTCGCCCCCAGGGGAGATCTGAGGTGCTCGCAGGGCTGGCGACTGCTAGCGAGCGCCGTCCCTAGCGCTGCTTCCCAGCTGTCCGCCGCCAGCTCCAACACCTTCGTCCCTCCGCTGATCCGTCCGTACCCCTCTTCGCCAAAAAATATTTCGCAAACGCCGCCCCCGCCCCATCGTCGGAAGAGTATCTGCGAGTATTTAGTCGCGGAAAGACATATCGGACTGGCCGAGCGGGAGATCCCTGTGTTGGTGTACGGATATTATGTTTTTCCAAAACCCTCCGTACAGGGCTTTCCGACAGCTGCTGATCCCGCGGATCGCAGCTGTCGGTACCTCGTTTAGCCCCCTACCGTGCCAGGCCTGGCACGGCTATGGGGTTACCAGCGCCCACCGCGTGGAGGTAGAGGTAGGTGCCGACGGGCCTGCGAGCGCACCCCCCTCCGGGGCCGCCGCCGCTGCGCCGCCGGCGGGCGCCCACAGGACGGACGTACACTCGTGGGTACGTCGCTACTGCAATATTGTAATGGTGCTGATGCTACAGTACGACCAGTACCTCCCGGTACGTACAGATATGCATAATTAATCTAACTAGGGGTGCGCTCGCAGGCCCGTCGGCACCTACCTCTACCTCCACGCGGTGGGCGCTGGTAACCCCATAGCCGTGCCAGGCCTGGCACGGTAGGGGGCTAAACGAGGTACCGGCAGCTGCGATCCGCGGGATCAGCAGCTGTCGGAAAGCCATGTACGGAGGGTTTTGGAAAAACATAATATCCGTACACCAACACAGGGATCTCCCGCTCGGCCAGTCCGATATGTCTTTCCGCGACTAAATACTCGCAGATACTCTTCCGACGATGGGGCGGGGGCGGCGTTTGCGAAATATTTTTTGGCGAAGAGGGGTACGGACGGATCAGCGGAGGGACGAAGGTGTTGGAGCTGGCGGCGGACAGCTGGGAAGCAGCGCTAGGGACGGCGCTCGCTAGCAGCCGCCAGCCCTGCGAGCGCCTCAGATCTCCCCTGGGGGCGAGGCCTGAGGCTACGCAGGTCGGTGGTTGGTCGCAGCCGGAGGAGCGGCACGGTCTGGCGGCGGCGGTCCTTAGGATCATCCGCCGCCGGAAAAGCCCGGTACGGGGGGTTTTTGGAAATAGTCCCGTACCCACCATCTTTTGAGGACCGGCGACTCGATCCCTGTGTTCTTCCTACCCCTCCCCTAGTCGGTACCCAGTTATCGATAGGCTGCCTCAGGCAGTGTGCCTAGGGTTATCGTAACGGCACACTGCTCGTAAAGGCGGCCCCCTAACAACGTAAACCACCGGGGGAGGGCACGGACGGCCTCAGCGCGATCAGATAGGTGTTGGAGACAGACGGGCAACGGACAGGGGACAGGAGAAAATCTGGCTCGGGGGCAGGAGAGCCAGCCGGACACCGTCTGCAGCCTAGTTCTTTTCTCTTCTCAGCCCCCGAAGGAGGAGAGAAGACTCGGCTAGGTGGCGAGCCGCGTCGAGAGGAGCGGCTAATACCTCGGGCGGGGTTGAGCACGGATCGAGGCGGGACCGACGACGACCTTTGCGAGGGGGGTTTTTTACCTGCCTTTCCCCCCAAACTCCGGCACGACCGGAGTCGCACAGGAGCCGAGGTCAGGCAGGTTCGCCTCGACCAGCTCAAGCTGGACAGCTCTGCTGATCAGCGACCCCGCAGCGGCTGGAGCAGGCCGCGTATCGTGGAGACTAGCGACATTTTATATTTCAGACCCGTATGCAGACAGTACTTGTTTATGAGTATGTTTTAGACGGTATCGTTACTGCCATTGGAGAGGTTGGGATTAGTGGTTCACGGTCTACCTCAGTCTACTAAGTCCTGTATGGCATAGCATAAGGGGGGGCCCAGAGACAGCAGCCGGTTTATACTGGTATTGTTGTAAACAATTTTCAATTTTCAATTTTCAATAGTCTGGGCTGAAACCTATTTAAGCCCAGTGCAGTAGAGGGAGGTGACAGAACCTTTTAACAATTCCTTTGTTCACTTACAACATCTACTGCCCAAGTACAGCAGTGAAACATCTTTGACCATTGCCTCTCGACAACATCATTCTGCCATCTTGCAACAACAGAACTAGACAGATTAGAACAGATTTGTGCTAGCGTTTAGCTTTCAGAGGCTAACCGCCACAACATTGTGCCGCATAATTATATCCCGCAGCTTGCTGTTACGAGATTTGGCGCGGTAGGTGACCATGCTGCTGTGCTGATGATAGAGATAGCCAGGTAAGCTCTTGCCTCTTAAGGGATGCACGTCGGTAATTTGTTGGTTGCGTGGCGGTGGAAGATTTCCTTCGCCCTGCACTTGGCGCACATACAACCAATAGCCGACGGGACATTTTCCCTTGACTGCATGCCGTCTTGGAGAGCACTTCTAACGCGTTTTTTTGAAATTATTTTCTCCGCTACGGCAGCTTTCTTCGCCCAATAAATTGGCCACAAACGCCCACACCCTATTCCGAGTGGGGGCCGCGGGTAATGCGTCGCATGCATGGAGAACAATTGACGCCGGAACGGGCCTTGATTCTTCTCTCACGAGTTTGCTTCGCGTCCGTTTGCGGTTTTCTGTAGTTGAGTGTCACATAATTTCTCTTGTCACAGAGCTTCATCTCATTTTTCCTCTCTGTACCCGCCGTTTACTTGAGGAGACGCATGGTCGCATGCACGCAACGAAGTCAAAATCCACAATGTAGAGAGCGACTTGCCACACGCATGGCCACAGTGGGGAAATGAAAACGCATTAACATCCGCACACACGCCTTGGACATCGTCATATCGTTGGTATTCATATATATATCATTGTTTGCTTCATATCTCAAATTCACGCCTCACGACCTTCTAGACCACTAAAAAAGGAGCCGCGACGATCGGGCTCCCTCGCCGCAGTGCCTAGAGCCATGAGCGGTGGCACGTGTCGGCTCGTGAGAACCAGTTTGTTGTTAATAAGCTCAAGGAGCTGAGGGAGGCACCGAATTTGGGGTGCAAGAAATGCAACTTAGTTATTCAGTCGGATGGGCACGGTGCTGAACATTGAGCATACCGACGCCGTACCCGTGTCGCGTGTGGTGTATGCTTCGGAAGTTAGGAGGCTCATTAAACGGGTGGACACTAGGTGGAACATTTACTTCACCTCCGAAAATGGTGCAAGTAAGGCTAGTGAAGGAAACGCAGGATAAAGCATCACAAGTCGGTCACATAGCCACACATTCCCATACTTCCACGTATTGAAAGGGTACTAAACCCCGTTGAAGAGCTACTCACAGGCATGGGGTGCAAAGCCGTCTTTGCATATATATGATTCATTTCACAGAGTTAGGCGGACTCGGGGGACACGCAACGACATTGATGACAGATGGCCTAGCCTTTTGCCACTTACCTTTCAATTTACTCATACCGGCATTTGGGCAAGTTGTTGGCTTCGTGGCGCGGCCCGTCGTCTGCGAATGTTACGGGCGCGGCCGTCGTCTTGGCCGCATTTTTTCCACGGTGCATTGACAAGCGGGACCTTCTTCATTTACCACGATATTATCTTCACCCCCGCAATAGCTCGCGAGCAAGCGCCTTCACCTAGCCCCTCCGTGCGGCGCGTGAGGAGACGCAAATGCCGGAGAATGGGAACTACATATATTATGGACTTTTGCCGATGTCGCGGGAATATAGAGTGACGATTAAATGCATGCAATAGTACATGTCATGACATGTACTCGTTACTAATTCAAATTCATGCTTTTACATCGGAAGGACGTACAACGTGGGGACGTCGCTATTGCAATTTAATAAGGGTTCTGATGAGTACAATACTACCAATACCTCCCGGTACGCACAAGTACGCAGAGTAAAGCTAACCAACCATACGACGCGCCGAACGAGGTTCCCAATGCTAAACGAGATTTCCAATGCTGGACAAGCCGCGTCGCTAGTCTGTTGATGTCGGTTGGAGAGCCATGGCACCTGACACGTAGACCAAGTGAAAAAGGTGCAAGATAGCTAGGCGAAGGCTATTTAGGCCTAGTGCAGTAGAGGGAGGTGACAGAACCGTTTTAACAATCCCTTTGTTCAATCACATTGTAATGTTAAACTCTCCAATATCCCAACATCCCTATTATATCCCTAAAATCCCGTTGGTAGTGAAATACAAACCTCCGCCGCCGGGCTCCGCTATCCGTTTTCTGACAGCGCAAGACGCTCGTGTGCGCGGGGATACCCACCACAATGCTCCGATGGAGCCGACCATATACGGACGGCTAGCGACTGCTATGACCACAACGGTTTTTGTTAGCAATGGCATCCCGTTGCCTAGTGCTTATGTACGAGGCAACTATCGGTCATCTTACTACTTCGAGTTCAACTATTAGCGGTACTCTGTTTCCTTGTTAGTGGCGGTCGGCCGGCCTTGCTAGTGCCTTCGCCGGCCGCCATCTCTCTCCTCTCACTTCCCTAGTCTCCACACCCGGGCGACCCTTGTGGGGTCGGCACAACCCTACGCGTAACTATTTGTTTCCATCTCCAACTGGTCAAGGACCCTCCACCAAGCTATGCAAGAGAAAATCTTGTGTAAAGTGCTCGGCGTCACGGTAGTCCTACTCTCCTACCTACTCCCACGCGAAAAAGAGTAAGGGCCGTCCTATGCAGAGCGAAAAACCACGCGTGCCGCGTGGTCATTTTTGTACGTTTCTTGTCGTGCTAGTACAGTTTCTGAAGTGTCGATTTTGCCGTCCTATACGACAAAGTGGGCACGGCGGCACGAACACGCGTGGTCGCCTATGATGCTGACGTGATCTAGCAGCGCAACTACCGCTAGCGACAAGCTAGTATGCGATGGTGGCTCGGAGGCACGCGATGGCGAAAGAATCCTACCATTATCGCTAGTATTTTAGCAGCGCCACCGTTTGCCTCTAACCATATATACCCGCACCTTGTCTTGCGTCGCGCGCACCGGTCAATTCAACGACGGAAGCGCGCCATCCCACCCGCACTTACACGCTCTACTACATGACTTTCAACAAGCGACAACCTAATCATTATTCACCAACTATCTACCCATGCATCCCCTAGAAGCACACATTCTGACCTTTCTTAATTATTTTCCGTTAACCTAGGCAAGATTCCCAAAGATCGCGTCGGGAGTATGCGCCGGCCGGTGGCCCGCACGGTAGCGGCGGGCGCCGCCGCGTGGGCAACCGAACACTTCCGTCCGACCCCAAATCGGCGACCGACGGGTGAAAGAGGGGAAGCTAGTTATAGCCCTTACATTTTAAAGTTAAATTTTTGGTGATTTTCAGGGAATCATGGTGGTTGTGGCGGTGAGGCATGGGGTTGGGTGACGAAGGTTTCATTAGATCCCGGGCCACAGGGACCACGCGGGCACGCAAAGACCACGCGTGCATGTCACACGGCCTCTGCGTGCCCGTGACAGGTCGTTTCGTGTCACGCAAGGCACGCGTGGTCGCGTGGCGTACTTCTACGTGCA
This sequence comes from Tetraselmis chui, assembly GCA_026401115.1. NCBI lineage: Eukaryota > Viridiplantae > Chlorophyta > Chlorodendrophyceae > Chlorodendrales > Chlorodendraceae > Tetraselmis > Tetraselmis chui. The sequence goes on from JAPMLY010002160.1 coordinate 24,905, forward strand.
AATTGTAACATCACGTACAAAAAACGTACAGGATCACGCGGCACGCGCGCCTTTTCGCTCTGTATAGGACGGGGGTAAAGCGTGTGTAAAAAGCTCGGCGCTACGCTAATAATTCATCATCCATCCGAGACCACGCTTCGCCTTCGAGCTAGTTGTCCGTGATTGTCCTACCTCTTACCGCGGAAACATAAGAAGAGTGTGTGTAAAGCGCCCGGTGCCACTCTCGCCCGACCTAACCTTCAACCTACCGATACTCTCGACCATATCCGGTCTTTTAACCGACCCGCGAAAATTCGGCCCGCGCGTACTTTAATTGATTTTTTCCGAGGCAACGCTGCAGCGCTCATCGGACATAGCGATGAGCTAACCTTTCCCAAGGCGAAGGGGGGAAATCAACACGAGCACCGCCCGTCTATGCTTTTGCGTGCCTAAACGCTCTTGATAGCTATGTTGGCTTTGCTCCTTCTTCGCCGGTCGCTTTCATGCGTCGGCTAATTCGCCCGTGGATATTTTCCCGCTTAATGTCCGAATAGTGCATCCCGCAGTATATTTGGAACCGTTTATGTCGGCAACTCGCCGGTAGCAGCACTTTTCTGTGAGCACATGTCGCGACAACTACCCGGCCTGAGACACGCACTAAATATTAAGATGATATATGGCTGCCTTGTACATAAGCAATAGGCAACGGGATGCTAGTGCTAACATCCCCCCTCAAAGTAGCCGAGGTCGTGTAGCCGTCTTATAGCTTGTCTCGAGGAAGTCGTCATCTTGGTCGTAGGTGTTGTGAAAGTAGCGCGTGTGTCAGGCCGGGTAATTGTCGCGACAAATGCGCACATAAATGTGCTGCTACCGGCGAGTTGCCGACAGAAGCGGTTCCATATATACTGCGTGATGTAGTGTTCCGACATTAAGCGGGGAAACTGCCCACGGGCGAATCTAATTAGTCAACGCATGAGAGCGACCGGAGAGGAAGGAAGAAAGACAACATGTTCGTCAAGAGCATGTAGACGGGCGACGCTCGCGTTGACTCCCCCCATTCGCCGTGGGCAAGGTTAGATCCTCGCTATGTCCGGTAAGCGTTGCGGCGATTCCTCGGGAAAAAAACAACCACATCGGCCTCCATGCGGATGCAGGTGTCTTGCACTACCACGTTATCCGAGGCTCGAAACTTGCTATTGATGCCGGGGTTTCCGCTTTGTTCGGCGTTTCTAGTCCCCCGTCCCCCGATGTCGCTCTATGTCGTGCTGAGAAGACCACGTTTGAGAAGTACCCGGAGTGGGTGAAGAGCCGCCCCGACATCCGGTTCATCTCCTTTGCAGTCACGGAATTTGGTGCTTTCGGCGGCCACGCCATGGCTTTTTTTATAGATCTCGCCTTTAAAGGGGGCAAGTGGGCAAGTTTTGGGAATCTCCGAAAGGAATCTCTCGCCGCCCATGTCGCTCACGCGGACAACGTCTTGTCCAACAACGACAACGTTTATCCGCCGCCGCGGACGATATAGAAGCCGCTTCTTGTCGGCTTGGATGCTTTCTTCTGCCACGGTGCTCTTCACCCGCGCCATGGGCCGCAAGCGTCTCCGTGCTTCCTCGCGCGGCGCTTGAGGCGCCAGTTGTCGCCTCCGCGTGTTGTGTTTTTAAGCGTCGCGTGGGAGTTTCTTGTGTTCTCTTATGTTTCATCTTCGAGATTTGTGCACAATGTAGTGCTTCCCTTTTCCGTGCCTTGGACTCCATTACCCTCTTATCACTCTTGCTCTCTTGCCCCCCCCCCCCCCCCACCTTTTTCCCTATCTACGTTCATGTAATGCTTCTTGTAATCGATTATTACCCACCTAAAATCTTTACCTTATCGCAAAGAATCAAATAGCTTTACATATCATCTTCCGCGGATGGTATGAGGGTGATTTCGGGTACGGGTCGCGGGGCTTTGGCTATCTTTTTCGCTTTACATAAGTCCAATTTCAAGGTGCCATCCGATTGCCATACGATGTCAGCTCACCGGGTGCTTGGCTTCAGAAATGCGGAGCGCGCCTCTCATGTTCGAAAGTGCCCTTGGCGCAATGAGGCTCCTTGAGAGTCTCGTGGGTCAGGATCTTTGTCGACGGTCTCGGACGCCTCTTTGTCGGGTGAGCGCTCCACAATTGCTATGCTTATGGACCACATCCCCCGGTGCCCGTGCTCTTGGATCGTCATTCAACTCCACGACCCGATTGTCCACATGCTTGAAGAGTTGATGCTTGAAGCGGGGGCTAGTAAGGGGCGGGACTTGCGGTCGGAGGTCCGCCGTATTCGGTCGGGAGGTTCTCGAGATTGTCCTGGGGATGTGGTTTGGTTATACTTCATGGCTACATACTCCACACCGTCATCTTGTTGTTCATGTGACGGTTGCAAGTGCTCGCACGAGCAACAATGTTCCTCGCCAACTGGTCTCCCACTCCCATGCAGCCTTGCATTGGGAGCTCAGGATGGCAAACTTGATGCGGACCTCCGCACTTGCGCTTTTGCTTGGCACGCCTTCGGTTCAGTCGATCCATTACTACTATCCCTTCGCTATGGAGGATGGGGGCCGGTTGGCGCCTATGGCGGCTGAGTTGATTGATCGCATGGCTGTTTTGGTGGCAGTTCGTCGCTTCCTTGGTATGGGTGCTGCTGACTCTCGCTCTTTGTGCTCTGATTGCTATGTCCGTATGCAACATTTCGTTCTTCGAACTACTTCTTTTCCTTTTCGGCGTTTTTTGGCGGATGTGCGACGTGAATTCATGCAACGTCTTTTTGCTGCTCTTCATGGTACTCTGGGTTCCTATCTCCGCGACGCTTTTCAGAAGGGAAGTGCTGATGCTGTGGCATGCCTTCCTGTTCCTCGGCCTTAGGTTTTTTCCTCTTTTCTTCTTTTCGCTTCGTGGCTTCCACTGCTTTATTTTCTTTAACAATTCGATTATCTATATCTTCCGCGGATGGTGGCAACGTTAACCTCAGAACCGGCCTTAAACTGTACGCAGGTAATGTAAGCCAGCAGGGAGGGAAAGAACCGACCTTATATTACCGCATCGCGAAGCAGAGTGAACAGCGAAGAAAACCACTGAACTGCCGACGCACTGACAGCAACCCACCGCGACAACAGCCGTGTTCCATCTACAACGCAACGTGTCACGGGAGCGCAGCGTCCTTGCCCTCGAATACGTTCGAGGCGTCCAGCAGCAAAGCTCTGGGCCCATCTTGGTCCTTAGTCGCTCTACCCGGAGTGGAGCGTGCGGGGTGAGTCGGTAGAGACGTAGAGCGTGGCGGCCGATCTTGTCGCAGAGGCGAGTGGACGTGCGCCGACGAGATGGCGCCGAAAGGACGGAGCAAGTCGAAGAATAAAAAGCTGCGCTGGGCGCACGTGACCAACACGGAGGTGCAGTCGGCGCTGTCGGGGCTGCTCGAAAACACGATCGTTGTTCTGCCGGAGACCTGCGTGCAGTCGGCCGGCCTGGAGCCCAATATCAGCGACAAAAATAAGCCAAAGAAGTTGGTAACCGACCCCCCTTGGCCCCCCACCACCCTCCCCCGTAGACACAGACAAGAAACACACAGCCACAGATATATATACACACATGCACACATATATACATGCATCCACACTCTGTCACACGCACCCACAAACTCACTCACACACACACACACACACACACACACACACACAGCCACAAGCACTTGCTCACCGTCTCCCTCCTCCTGCGCGTGTTCTTACACCAGCACATATTTATAGCACACATAGCGTGTTCTTACACCAGCACATATTTATAGCACACATAGCGTGTACTTACACCAGCACGTACACCAGGACACATAGAAAGACACACAGACGCAGAAGCACACATGCACACACGGAGAAAGATAGACACACATAGACACATGAATGTACAGCAACAAAGACACACACTCGCGCGCATTCAGACGCCCCCCCCCCCCCCCCCCCCCCCACACACACACACACACACATAGACCCATACATACCTATACACATAGACCCCCCACGCAGAAGTACGTACATACACTCACGTTCCCCTCAAACACTCATCACACACACACACACACACACACACACACACACACACACACACACACACACACACACACACACACACACACACACACACACACACACACACACACACAGTCTGTGTAAATTCTTATCCCCGGCCGTCTTGATGCTGTTGCCCTACTTTAACCAAAGCGCCCTCGTCGTGAGGTAACCAGAGGTCGTGTTATCACCATGCTTAACTGGAGTTGTGAAGTGTGTCAGGGGAAGGGAGGGCGGCGGTAGTTGGTAAAGATGTAGAGAAAACTTCAAGTGTGAGTCTGTGCTTTTCGGGAAGTGGGGGATGTATGATGTGGTGCTTGCTTGCTTCCCGGATGGGCTGGCTGACTGACTCAGGCACTGATCACTCCGCGCGTCTGACAGTGGCTGGGGCGGCTGAAGTATCTACCGTACCTGCTGACTGCCCGAATGCTCGAGGAGCTAGACCACCCAGAGGAGATCCGCCGCACTGTGCTTCAAGTGAGTGCAGATGTACATGGAAACCCGTGTGTATGGGAAAGTATTGTCTCTGTGATTTGCGTCGCTATGTTTGGCAAAAAGGGAAGGCGGGGTGGGTAGAGGGAGGTTGAGATGAGTGAGTGAACGGGGTATTTTTATGAAAGGGGAGTATGGAGGTCGAAGAGTTGGGGATGGATAGTTGATGGGGGTTTGCATGGTGTAGATATACTATGTATGCAATGAAGGGCTGAAGTTGTAAATGCTTGTGTGTGCTTGTTTGTATGGTATATCAGTGATGTATGGGAAAGATGAGGAAAAGGAATGTGTGTTGGGGGAATGGGGCTTAGGCCGTTTATGGGTATTGACTGATTGGGAGTGACTGATTTGAGGGCTGCGCTGTTGCCTGCTCGCTTGCGCAGTCAGCAGTGCACACGGTGCAGACGTGTCGCGCGGAGGGCGACAACGAGACGACGTCAGAGTCGGTGGCCGCCGCGGTGCGCTCCCTCCTCCGCCCCTCTCCCCCTCTCCTCCTCTCCCCTGTTGCACGCCCTCTCGTTGCTCCTCGAAAGAGCCCCCATTTTTTTTTAACGGCTCACTGCCCACTGTAGACATTTTGATTCCACCTCAATCCCCGCCTCCTCCACCGCTCCAGTGACCACTCTCTCCGCCATCCACGCACTCTGTGATAGCCGTGCTCGTTATGGTCCGTCATCATTGAGACTTAACGCTCCCTACTCTAAACATTTGTCTTATCACCTCACCCCTCCCTCACACACATACACACATACGTGCACACAGCACACACACATACACATACTCACACAGACACACTCAGAGAGAGAAAGACATATACACCCAAACACATACACACCCATAGATGCGCGAACACACGCGCACACACTGACACACACACACAAGCACACGCATAGACACACACTCACAGAGACACATTCAAAGAGAGAAAGACACACACACACACACAAACGCACACACACGCAAACAAACGCACCCGCGCTCGCACCACTCTCCTACCAGCTGAGCCGGCGGGATGATGGCATGCGTGCACTTGCAGATGTACTTGGCTCGCATGAGCGACGAGGAGCTGGGCACCATCGCGCGGGCGGCGATAAAGATTCAGAGCGCCTGGCGCGGCGCGCGGCTGCGGCGCGGGCAACACCTGCTGGACGTGCTGGACGATTATTTTGGAGAGTGCGTGCTGAAGGGGTGCGTCCTATTCCTCTGCGGCTCCACCGGCATCGCGGGCGACTCGCTGCGCTACGTCCGCATGCTCGCCGGCATGGGCTACCTCGTCATCGCGCCCGACCAGATGGCCTCCAACTCCAACTTCTTCAGCCGCAAGGACGCCGCGGTGCTGCTGCGCTACGAGGACGACACCGACTACTGGCAGCGCAACCTGCTGTACGAGGACGAGGGGGCGGAGGGGGAGCTGGTGTACAACTCCACCAGCAGAAACTTCATCTCCGACCCCGAACACTTCGACACGGTAACCCCCCTCTCTTCCCCTTCTCTTCCCCCCTTTCCCTGTCTCTTTCACTCTGCAGCCTCGCATTGGGCGCCAGTCACGCCGCGGGAATGGCCGCAAGAGGATGCCACACACAAGCATCGAAACAGCTGTGCTATCCAAATGCACACTGCGGACCAATTAATTGCTGACCCTATTGCCCCCTTCTATTCACTTACTTGTTAGTCATGTCGGACTCAGGTGCCTCTTCTTCGGAATTGGTAGAAATTAATTAAAATTGCAAGTGTTCCCATTGACAACTAAAGTCAAGTTAAACAATGCGGGAGCTGTTGCGCTGTCCGAGGTCAGTGCGTTCTTAAGCATCATAACATTAAATATTTTCAACATAACGACATTATTAGCTATTTAGAACGGGCGCATCGTTTTAGGCGATTGGAGCGAAATCATTGCGATGCCCTTCGTTAGTTTAATTCGGATCTGCTTTGCTCAGAAAACAAATAAAGTCTGCCTCCATCTGCCTTCTTTTGGCAGTCTCTACTTTATGCTGCCATCAAACGGTTGCTGATTTCCGAGATTGTGTTAGTTCTTCCTCTGACGCCCCTCTCGCCCACTCTCCATCTCCCTCCCTCCTTTGGTGGCACGGCAGGTGTACAACAACGTGATCACCATCCGGCAGGCGGGGCTGGCGCTGCTGCTGCGCAAGCTGCCGCCCTTCATGCGCCGCCACGGCGTGTTTCTCTACGGCATGAGCGAGGGTGCGGTGGTGCTGTCCTCCTTCAACGACGAAATGTACGCCGACATGATGCGCGGCCGCATCATCTGCTCCTACTCCTGCGAACAAAAGTGCCTCCCCCCCCCCCCCCCCCCCCCCCCCCCCCCCCCCCCCCCCCCCACCCCCCTCACCTCTTCTGTAACCGTCCTTTACCTGCGTTGGTGGCAGGGTTCCACAAGTTGATTGTGCCTGTCAGGGGCAGATTGGGAGGCGTGCGTGCCCCTTGCTGTCGACCATCAGGCTTCCCCCTCTCCGTTGCAATCCAATTTTTGGGGCCATTCTCGGAAAATGAGGGTGTTTGGGTGTGTGTCGGGATAATAAGGGTTGATTGATTTTTCCCTAATTTCGCACCCCAATCATTTCATCTTGTTAACCGTCTCGCATCGCGTTTTTGTATTTTTCACCCTTTTTATTTGTTAGGGTAATCAGCCTGCTTTTGTGCGCTGCCCTCACCCATTACCCATGTCACTCCTTTCTGCTTGACCTACTGCCGTCCAGGGTGCCGTCGTCGGAGTCTTTCGCTGCTATTTAAGTCTTGTCCTTCAACGATTATAAACCCTAGGACACCCTATTGCGCCCTAAGGTTGTACAGTGGGTGCGAGTATTTTAGGTTATTCTCTTACTAACCACCCCCCATGCACGCGCCCTGCGTTTCCTTACGACCGTGCCCTCCCCTTCCAAATGCGGCTCCGTCGAAGTAGATTTATTAAAGTTGTGTTTAGGGTTTTATTAGCTTATTTCGTACTGACTGAGGGTTTGTCTCGCTTTTGCTGTACCCCAAATAATTGCGGCAGTTACTGGAACTACAACCGCCCCGAGGACGCCGGCATCGCGGGCTCCCCCACCATCCCCTCCCTCAACATCATCGGCTACAGCGACGAGTACTTTGGGTACCAGGACAGCGTGAGCACGAGCGTGGCCTCCGTCGGCGAGTACCCGCCCATCACGGGCAACGCCTTCGACGCCTTCGTCGCGGCGGGGCTGGAGTGGGGGCTGGTGGCGCACCTGGAGGGCGGCCGCCACGGGCTGACCTGGACCCACGACACCGTCATCCGCGAGGTGCGCACACCCCTTTGTTGTAAATATACCCGAAACCGCACATGTTATTTACCAAAAGAATAATCTCGCTATGTACATCGCGCCGCGTTGGCAGTTCATAGGTGAAAGCTCGAATTTGTGTTGATTTTATTGAGTGGCGCGTGTGGAGATGAATATTTGTTTGAGGGTTTTTTGCTTGTTTGTTTGTATGTTGCGAGTATTAAACAATTGCCGAGGCAAATCATTCATTGCGGCAATAATAGGTCGAAAGGTGAGGTTTTGCGGGTTGGGGTGCATTGTGCGACTTGAGCGGAGTTTGGTATTGTGTTTGTTGTTTCCACAATGCGGATGCATAATTTCTGGCCTCACTCGTTGCAATGTGATGCGTAACTTTCAATGGGAGCTCAGTCGAATATTCATCTGACGTAAATGCGGACGCAACGTTTCTCCCATTTTCGGCGCCCATAAATGGTTCTTTTGCTGATGCGTTAAAAAGCCGATTTAAACCGTAAACCCTTCGTATGTTATGGAGAGGCACATTAAACATTCATTCACCCGTTCCATGATTGTGGGAGATGCATGCACAATAATTGTTTATTCGCCGCGCCTCGCGTCTTCCGTTTTCTTTTCTTTTTCGAATAGAGCATTATTTCCATCGCTTTCACCCGCCGAAACGTCTCACCTCACGTGTTCCACGAACTCCTCACACCCCGTCCCTCTCCCACCCGTCTCCTCTTCCACGTATGCCCCCCCTCTGCCAGCACTGCTGCCTCCGCCCCCTCCTTCCTGCTGTTCATTTTCATGCTGTTCTTCTCAGCAAGATGCTGAACTTGCCACGCACCACCCGCATGCTCACTTCGACTGCGCTGATTAATTTAACCCTTTTGCACGCAAGCAGCTTAACAACACATCCGCCAACAACCCGCCACACCGGTCACCATCTCATTGTGTCCCTCCACCCTCCTCCTTCCGTCAGCGGCGTGCACTGATGCGTTAAATCAAAAAAAGACTGCACTAAAATACACGAGTGTGAGAAAACTCTCATAGCAGCCCCTCTCACCGTCTGTCGGGTATTACTCACCATATTACGAGGCATGTGATGAAGAGAGCTTGGCAGGGAAGACAACCCCATGGGGTCAATCAACAAATTTTTCAAATATTCCAATATATCTATTGTTGTGCCATCCCATAGTTTTCTTGAATTATCATGATTTTTGGGGCCCTTCATTCACCGCCTGCCGTGTCCTCCCCCCTCTTACTGCCGTTCCCCGCCTCAGCTGCTGTCCGACTTTTTGGAGAGGCCGCAGTACACCTGCCGCCAGATCCCTCACCTCTGGGGCCACACCAAGACGTTGCAGGTGGGTAGGCCGTCCCAAGACGTCTGCGGCCACGCCGCCACCACCGGCCCCCTCACACCCAACCCAACCCAGTCACCAATATGTTCATACACTGTTTTCAGTTTGATTTGGCAAATTTGTAACTCTCTGGTGTAATCACTCAAGCGAAAGCACTGATTGGGGACTTTCAAAATCTGTAAACAACTCAATCTGTTCAGAATTACCAGTCAACCCAATTCCACATTTCAAGTTATTCCATTGATTAATTATTTTTAACCCAAATCAATCGTTACAGTTAAATACAACTTATTCACACAGTCAATTATGCATTGAAAGGCACGGGCAGCCGATGCATTTTCTTTGAATTCAATTATTTTGGCAACTGTTGGCTGTCTGGTGCACGACGCCCCGCCCCACTCACCGCTCGAGCTGGTGTCAGCGGTGCAGGATGAGATCACGCGGGTGCGGCGCAGCGTGGAGGGGAAGGTGATGTACATCCGGGTGCGGCCGCCGACGGCGGAGGAGGTGGTGGTGCCGCAGGAGGGGCGCGACGACAGCCTGGCCAACATCCTCAACATGCTCAACCGCCGCCTTTACCAGCTGGAGCACGAGCAGCCCACCACCCCGCTGGGCGCGGCGGAGGGCGAGGGCGCCGACACGCGACTGCTCTGGTGCGCACCTTACTGTCTCACAAACTGCCATTCTCTCACATGCCATTATTCAAATTTGTACAATTATTTGGTGTACATGTCGTTGGCTTACCCGAGACGGGGGGAATTTAGGTCTTGAGAAGTAGGCTAGGGTCTAAGCATATCGACGAAGGTAAGTCGTGATTTAGGGTTTGATGTTTCGGAGGGCGAAGGTAAAAGAGGTCTATAATTGTTTATATTTTATTCCTTAGATTTCGATTGCAGTGTGCCGTGGATGTGACGAGGGAGGGCGAGTGTGCTGAGACCCCGCGCGTTGCTCTCGCCTCGGTTGCGCTCGGGATGTATTGTAATTCTTTTTAACAAACCCCCCACAAAAGAAGTAAATGGAACTGTGGTCAGTTTATTATTGCCGCGATGGATATGAATTGCGAGTCGGCGCGCAAAAGACGGCTTTGCGGTGATGTGCGTGTAAGACTGTTTTACAATCAGTGGCGATGGGGGATGAGACACTGAGGCTCACCGATTGAATATTGCACGGGTGATGGGTGGGTTATATGCCTAATTTAGAGGCAAATTGAATGCCGGCCACAATTCGGTTTGAGCGGTGCGCAGATTAACGTCACAAATATATGGCGAATGTATTCGACCGAATCATTCATAATCATAATCTCATTTGAAAATAAGTACGTAAGAGTAAATCTCATAAGAATGCAGCTTCCCAAATTAATTTGTCCGCAAGCAACAATTTTCAGAGTCAAATGAATTTCAGCCGAATGCCATATTCAAGAAAACAACCGTCGATTTCCCTTCTTTTTGCAACTTTACCTTTACATTCGCCGGACGATTATGAATTTTGTAACCACGTCTTTTTTATTGACCCGTGCTTTGTCACGGGGCAAAGGGAGATTGCCGCCGTGACTGTTGCCGCCGCTGATCGCTGCCTTTCCTGGTGTGACCGCGAAAAAGGGACTTTGACGCGGAGCTGAGTGCGCTGGTGGAGGGCGAGAAGGAGAAGGCGGAGGGGAGGGAGGGCGGCAGACCGCGCTGCAGCACGTCGGTGCGCTCCACTTGCCCCGACGTCCTGCACAGTCCTTCCCTTGTCTCTCGTGACACGACCATTCAATTCACAAACTCTGCATGTCCGAGCTGCGACGACTATTTGACCGTCCATTTATTAAAACTATGTATATTATATATATGAAATCCATCCAGTATGATATACAACTGTGAATGTTTTATTTATCAGATACGAAACCCTTTTTTACACAAAGCGAATGGTTTAGGGGCAAAATGTGATTGTCCTCAAGTCTGGAAGTTGTTGATTATTTAATCGTTGTATTTATTTTTATCACACCAATCCCAAACGGAGATTTATCGAGCGTAATTTTACTCTTGTGTGTGAAGAAGTTTTTGGCATTTTGCCGCGTTTGCCGCTTTTCAGTCACGCGAGTGCCCACCGACCCGCCAGTGAAGCTGCCACTCACCCCCGCTGCGCCCTCCCCCGCCGGCGGCTTGCAGATTGAGGACGTGAAGAGCAACATCAGCGCAAAGCTCTCCAAAATCACATCCAAGGCGCTGGATGGAAAGTCCGGAAAGGTGCACCCCCCCTTTTTCATTATCAGCAGTCATCATTATTACTTAATTAAAATTATTAGTAGTTTGTTTGTAAGTAAAATATACATTTCATGGACCTTGTGCAGGGGAGGCGCCAATCATGGCGCGGTGTTGCAGCCAATGATGCCAATGTAACGCAAGCATAGGATGTACTGAGACAATTACTTTTATAATTTGTTTTTGCGCGCATTCTCGCCGGTATAGATTTTTTTACAAGGTAGCTTTTATTAAAAGATCAAACGAACAAATAAGGACATCGCCATTATTATCTTTGACCACGAGCAAATATCTGCGGCCATTTAAATATATACATATGATAAATTTAAGCCGAGGTATTGTTTCTTCAGTTGGGTTTCGCCGTTTGGGTGCCCGCCGATTCTGACGAAGCGTTATGGCCGATCACCTTGGGCTCTTGCCAGGCGGCTGCCACAGTGGCGCGAACGATATTCCACGTGAGTGAGGGGAAGCCGCACGCCAGCGCGGCAGCCAACGGGTCGACAACGGAGGGGCACAAAGACTCGGCGCCGCCCACAGGTTGGCCCAGCTGGCTCACAATTAATTGTACTTGCAGTCGGCAGCAGCGGTCGGCACCCGCTGTTTTTATTTCTGCGCTCGTTTCTGTGTCTCGTCAGCATTTTGTTGCACCTCTTATAAATACGCGAAACCGTGCGTGAGCTGCGCTTATACGCAGGAGTGCATGCCTCACCTTAGACACGTTAGCGTGCTTGCCGCTAAATGGGAAATTTTCTTGACATTTTCTTGAAATTTTCTTGAGTGACGTGTCGTACTTTCTTGTCGGCTGTTCTATTTGTGCTTGTCGCTAGAGGATGTGCTCTCTCGGTTTCACTACGATTTTTACTTTCTCCAAGCGGGAAGTAAATGGAGTGATCATTGGGGTGACCAGCGCAAGTCGACGCCCTTCCCGAGCATTAATCATTTCTAGTCGTGGGTGCGTTTTGGTGCCACTTCGTTGACAGGTGGAAGTCCGTCCGACGGAAACAGCCTGATTGGACTGTCCGACACCGCTATCAGCGACGCGGGCGGCGAGGGGCATCAGGCGGCGCAGCCGGAAATTTGCGGCAATGGGCTGGAGGGCATCGAGGGGAGCTCTCCCGTGGATCCACCGCGAAGGATCATTCTCAACACCTCGCTGCACCCGCCGTCGGGACTGTTGCAGCCGACGGCGTCGAGTGGTACGTCTGTTCGGCCGGATGTCCGGTTGGCGCGGTATTTAAGCGCCGTCCAAGACTGCACAACACATACCATTTATTTTAGACCTCCCCAATGCATCAAATGTATTCAAATGCCGCCGAGTCACTGAGTCGGCTGAGGTCTGTTGGTTGGGCGACCATGAAACCATGCCGCGCAATAATGGTTGCTTGCCAATAATATGAGAAAGCTAATCGTGGAATTGTTGATTGTGGAATTCTCAAGCGGTCTAGGTAGAAGTCGACTCGTTTTTCTCGTTAACATCCTGTCTCGCCTTCCTTTTGCCAATCGCGAATGCAGTTGCCTTGTCTTACGTGCTGGTCTTTTGGCGAACGCGCACACCGCATCACTGCATCGTCTTCATCGTAATGCTGAAATTCAAATGGAAAGGCCCGATTTGTGTGATGAATGGTATTTTCTCTGTGATCTACCTCCGCAACACCGAAGTATTGGCGATCTGAAGAATTTGAGTATCGATGAGCTTCGGTGATATTGCTTTATTGGCATCAATTCATATTGGCGCGAGCTGTTGCCAATACAGATGCTGAGGCAACAGCCATAATGTCAGCTTTATGTCGAAACACACCAATGAACGAACTAATGATAGTTATGAAGACAGAATAACAATTAATAGATATGATAATATTATGATTGGGACCGCACATAATTAAGATGCTCTATTTGATTACTCGTTAATAAATACAGTAATATTGCACTGCGCGTGTGCTAACTTTTAGTACTGTTTGCCGTTCACCTTTTCCGTTGTGCGTGGCGCACCCGCAGCGGCGATGACCCGCCGGCAGAGCTTCCACAAGATGGAGCGAGAGGCCGAGGCGGGCGTGGCAGTCGGCGGGGGGCGCGTGAACAATTGGGTCGCGGACACTCTGCTGCCGAGCCCGGGACGGGCCACCGCGCGGTACACACCCGCCGCGCTCAGCGACAGCGGCATGAAGCGACGCCCCGCCACCTCCGTCTCCGCTCTGACGCGAGCGCTCCAGCCGGCCACACAAGAGAACAGTAAGTCGCATGTCGACACAGGTAAGCTGCGCCACTGGAGTCGACTCTGATTGCGCTCCAAAATCATTTTTACGCCCGCCAAGTAAAAAATCTCTTTCTAGGACAATTCAGGATGGGTGGTGTGATTTTGTAATAATGTCATTTGTGTATGTCATAAGTGCGGAATTTCTGGATGGAAGTATGTTTTTCATTCGAAATTTTCAACGAGCAACATGTTTTGAAATCGTCCCATTGATTTACTGAAACTTATGCCTTCATTTCGTGTTTTTGCTTCCGAGGCATCATAATTCTCCACAGAATAAACCCTAAACCCTATAAAATCATAAATGATCGACCTTTTTCTGTTCCCAACTAAAATTCACACCCCACCATGTCGACGATTCCCGTGTATTGTTTACCCCCCCTTCTGTTTTTATGCTTTAATATGACGTCGGCCGCTCTAATTTACAAAGTTAGTTTTGTTTTGATTGGTACATACATTTCGTTAAATTACATAATTCGACTATGCAACGGTGTCCACATGCAAATGACCCTTTTTGCAAGTTTCCATTCCCGCTTTGTTACTTTTTACCCCCCAGACAAGATACGCCTAATTATTCCCGCTAGAATCCCAATTGATTTTGGTACCCGTGCACCGCTCCCAATTGATTTCCCCCGATTCATTATATTTTCTCCGTAGTTATCCCCCCCACGTCCCCCTCCATGCCCCCCTTCCCTCACTCCTTTCTGCCCCTTGCTGCACAGAGGACCTCTCCCTCTCCTCCACCAGCTCAGACGGAAGACTGCGCGACGACGGCATGAGCGCGCTGAAGGCACTCGCAGATATCGTGAACAAACAGGCGAGGCATCACTTCCAGCACCTCCGCTCTCCTTCGTCCACTGTGCACCATGCCTTCCCTCCCCCGTCCTTCCGGAATTAAATATTTGTTATTACTTATTATTGTAAATGATAATTGATTATATTTTATTCTTTGTGCCTTCCGTTCCCCAACCCGACTCTTTTTTCCGGTGACGCTGCATACCATCAATTATTTTTGTGCGAGTCGAAAAGGCTCCAAGACAGGAACCAGCTTGGCGTGACAATTTGTGATTACTATTTTATGTCAATTTGTAAATTGCGTGGCAGGTTGAGGCGTCAGGCAAGGCGCATGACGCGATCGAGAAGCTCTCCGCCGCGATGTCCACCGTTGCGGTCGCGACTGCGGTGTCGAGTGCCGTCACGGCGGTGGCGTTGTTGGCGGCACTGGGCTGCGGCCTGATGCGCGGTGGCATGAGAGAATAATCGCCGTGGGCCGCTGCGGTGTAATAAGGCCAATGCCCTTAGATTTTTGTTTTGTGTTTTTTTAGGCCAGCAGAGCCATTTTGATTATGATAATTAGGAACAAAAAACTCGATTGCAGATTTGTAATGTTTTTGCACATTCCTCTGCGGAGTATGTGTTGGTGGGATGATGTGGTGTAGTTGTGATGTAGCAGGATTGGTTGTGATGGCGGCGCGGCCAAAATTCGGTCGAAATATGGAACTAACTCGCGTCAGCGCGCGATTTCGGGTTGTTAGGGTTGTCAGGGTTTTTGATTATTCAATAATGAACCATTAATTCGCGGTGTATTGCTTACATTTTTGCTTTATGTCCAAGTTCCTTTAGTGGTTGCTTACAAGAAGAACCAGATGAGCACGGACAGGGAACGTGGGAGGGGAAACAAAGGGGCAAGAGTGACAAGAGGATCACGGAGTCCAAGGCACGGCGAAGGGGGTGAAGCACTACATTCTGCTTCATTGATTATATTCATGCGTATCAGGAATAGGAAAATGGTATTATTTCTTATGAAACGGACGACGGAAACAAACAGGTGAGGGAACGAAATCGATTACAACAACAACATGAGCACGGACAGGGAAACATGGAGGGACCGGCAAAAGAATATCTTTATGTTTTGTAATCAAACGACACTATGACATGTACAGTTACATGTACTTTGATTATCTTTTGACCAGAAATTGTACATGATTTATTTACAAGAAATGACTTGTGTAATCGGCCACTAAAGAGTGACGAGAAATCGGAATCAGAGAAGCCTGAGCCCGCAGAGTAGGCAGACGGGCGGGCCGAAGCAGCTGCACCACCCTACCCTCCTCCAGCGCATCGCGGAGACAGGAGGTTCCCAGCGTGCCATCACATGAAGAAGCACGGAACGGCGCAGCATGAACTTGACGAACGACCGGAAATTTTTATGTGCCCCTGCGGTACGGGTACCGGTACTGTTGTAGCTTGCTTTAGATAACATTTTTTTGGTTTGTACATTTGTTATTTCTAGTGCCTCGGGAGAATGTGTGGAACGTGAACCACAGAAACGGCGCATCTTTGGAGCCTCCATACGACCTCCAAACAGAGATCTTCATCTCGTGGCCGATTTAAAACTCAACCTTATGTCCATGTCAACGCATTTTCGAAGAAATCCCGGTCATCGGGCGGAGTTGTGGTCTGAGAAGTCGACTTCTCTCCAAACGACTAACATGAGGGACATATGTTTGCATTTGCTCGTCGACGGGAGTATTTGCTCAAATAATGGCCGTGTGGAGGGACTGTGCTCCGGCGTAGCGCACCTTACGCATGTTAGAAACTATAGTTTGATATGCACGTCGAATGGGCACGAGTTGTGGACAATTTTGCGGGGATTACGTTTGCATGATGTTAGACCGGTCAAGTCGGCTCTCTCGAACTCAGTACGATAGATTGTAACCGGTCAAATTTTAGCTCCTAACGAGGGAGAACGACCATTTGCCTCGAAAATGGCCTACTTTCCGTGACCTGTTGATTGGTTTGGCTGGATTGCGTGCTAGTCGACTGTCGGGCGCTCCTTCGTCTCGGGCGTCAATGGCAAGCTACTTAAAGTTTTTTTCTAAAATTATTCCGGCAAGCTGGACTATCACACTCTCTCCGTCCTCGGGCTTGTCCACAGTCATATTTAATGCAACGATAAGCGAATAATACTTCTTCGACATAGACTGGGCACTATGTGAGCACCGGTGGATTGAAAATAGGTGGCCTCTCGTGACATACGAACTGACAAAACATGCGATGTCACACGTGAGATGGTGGCGGCGGGGGTTTAGTGGTTCAAAAGCTTCGAAAAAGTTGCCCCCCCTTCAGCCTTTTCTAAGAGCGGCAGCGCATGCATTCGGGCTCCCCGACAACTCTTGTAAATAGCGCACGACATCCGAATAGTTACATGTCTAACGATATACAACTTGAACGCTAGAACGCGAAAACTTATAGGCACACTCACCAAAGTGACAATGTACGCCAAAGCTAAATCCCCGCGCGCTGGCTTTCTCCCTCCCACAACGTCACAACCCGGCCACAAAAGAGGCACACACTGTCAATTCATTTCTAAATGTTCGGTATTAGCTTACATTTTCTCATTATGGATACTTGGCAACCACGCACGACTGACGCAGAGAGTTTGTGCCCTAGGCTAGCCCCTCTTCCAAGAATACGTTTGCCGACACGGGAAACGCCGACTCGCGACGGCTTCACCGCCGCGCCGGGTACCGGTGATTGAGAGTGATAAGCTAGGGATAACAAAGCTAAGTCCATGCTAGTTAAGCCCGTGTTATCGTTAGGCGGTCTTCATTGTGTTATTCTGCAGGGTGTGATGGGCCTCCTTGTTCGTGGCCCCCAATCGCCAAGGTCGAGACGGTTGCAGCGAAGCAAAGAAACCGGAAAAATAGAGTGATGACACCGCCGTTGCGCATCTAAACACCGTCATCCTACCCCCGTCTTTGCTCCGTTGCTCTCCCGCAACCACACATAACCGCTAATACCCCTTTGGCTATGTAATTCACGCGTCGCTAGACTTGGAGTAGAGATTGAACCGACTTTGGTCGATAGTTGTTGAGGAGATTGCCTCCGCAGTGAGAGGATAAACTTTACCCGCAAGTCACGCAACTTATGGAGCGGCGCCGAACTACTAAGCGATATCTAATTCAAAAGTACGAAACTTAAATTTCGGTCCGTACCACACGTTTTCGTGGTACACGTGATGTACCACACATTCTCGCAAGGCACTAGCAACTTTTCAGCAATTGGCTTGATAGTCCTCCCTACCTCTTTCATGTCCTCGTCTGTGTGGTGCTCCACGTCGCTAATTTCTCCTTTTACAACCCGCTTGCAACTTAAAATTGGGGCATAGAAATTTCGAATTCAATTTCCTTTCAACGTATTATAAAGGTATCCTTTTTCGACATTGGATTGTCTTGCCCCGGCGCGCACCTCTCACGCTCGGAAGTACACTCGATGCAATGAGGCGCCCGTATGGTTCCGTGGTTTCGCCTTTTCGTCGACGATATCGGGTGCTACTATGTCGGGTGAGCTCTCGACCGATGCTATGCTTATAAACCATGCTCCCCGGTGCCCGTGCTCTTGGTATGGCATTTAACTTCATGACCGGGTGATCCACGTGCTAGAAGAGCTCATCTTGGATGCGGGAGCAACTAAAGGGCGTCGGAGGTGCGCCGCATTCGGCCCGGGGCTTACTGCTCGTGATCGGCTAGGTGATATGGTGTGGTTGGACTTCAAGGCACCGCATCGTCACCTCGTTGTCGATGTCACGGTCACTAGCGCTCGCACGAACTCCGGTGTCCCTCGGATGGGCGCTTCCCTCCAGCTACCGGGTAATCTTGCATTGAGCGGTCATCAAGGCAAGCCCGACGTTGACCTTCGTATTTCAACATCCCTTGGCTCGCCCATGGTTCGGTTGGCTCATGACGGCTACCCCATCTTTTGGAGGATGGGGGTCGGTTGGCGCCTATGGCTGCTGAGTTGGTCGATCGTTTTGCTATTTTGGTGGTAGTTCGTCGCTTCCATGACACTGGTGATGCGAACATTCGTTCCTTGCGATGTGACAACTATGCCCGCATGCAACATTTCGTTCGTCGATCTACTTATATTATTCCTTTTCGCCGGTTTTTGGGAGATATGCGTCGGGAATTCATGCAACGCCCATCTATGTGGCTCCTCATAGTACCTTGATAGGGTCTCTATCTTCGCGATGTCATCTTTGCATACATGGGGGCAATGTTTATGGTGTTGCATCCCTCCCTTTCCCCCGGGCTTAGTAATGTGGGGTTCACCCCTTCTTTTTTCCTTCGCTTGGTGGTTTTCACGCATTTCCCTTAGAAATGATTTTTATTTTTTCGACACTGAACCTGGGCACCATCAGCGAAAGATTTCATTTTATTCCCACTTTAGTAGCAGTGGACGATGATATTCAAAAATAAAGGACCCAATTCTGATTTGGATTCCGTGATCCTAATTGGTTACAAGAAGAACAACATGAGCACGGACATGGAAAGTGGGATGGGAAACAAAAGGGCAAGAGGATCACGGAATCCAGAGCACGGCAAAAGGAAAGCACTACATTGTGCACACACCTAGTAGATTAAACTAAGGAAACTCCAAGGCCGCGCCGAGAATGCAACACGTGGAGGCGACAAGCGGCGCCTCACACACGGGAAGCACGGGGACGCTTGCGGCCCATGGCGCGGGTGAAGAGCGCCGTGGCAGGAGAAGGCATCCCAATCGACCTCCACGCGGTCCGCAGCGGCGGACAAACCGCGCATGACGTTGTCCGCGTGAGCAACATGGACGGCGAGAGAGACCTTTCGACGCCAGGAGGCCAACAACTTGCCCACATGCATCCCTTTAGATGCGGGTGCACGCTTGGCTAGCTCCGTCAAGAAAGCCGTGGCGTGGTCGCCGCGAGTTCCTAATTCCGTGACAGCAAAGGGAATGAAACGGATGTCGGCGGGGCGACTCCGCACCCCCTCCGAGTACTTCTCGAACTTGGTCTTCTCAGCATGGCGGAGAGCGACTTCGGGTGACGGGGGGCTAGACACGCCGAACAAACCGGAAACCAAGGCATCAAGGGCAAGTTTTGAGCCTCGGATGCCGTGATAGTGCAAGACACCCACATCCGCGGGGAGACCGCCGTTGCCGTTGGGGAGTTGAACTAACATCGTGGGATCTGTGAGAACCTCGACGCCAACCCCGAGTGCGCCACGAACCTCGGAGATGATTTCCGCAAGGGCCTTCACTAACCAAGAGTGAGCGGTGTGGACCGAAGCATCTCCGCCGCATCGATCCAAACGGTCCGCAAAAGCAGTGGCCCACGCATCGTCCGACATGTCAACACCCGCCGACGAGAACGCACCCCGCATAGCTTGAACCGAGAGATGGCAAGAAGTACAAGCAGTGGGGGAGCGTAGAGTAGAGAGGATGCGGGATGAGGGTAGGCCGGAGATGCGACAGACCGCGACGCGGAAAACTGCGTCGTAGTGCTAAGGGAACTTGTCACGGAGATCGCCCATGCGACCGGAAGTAGGCGGGTCCGAAGCCAAAAACGCAAGGGCGCCATGGCCTAGACGAGATACAAAACGCCTAGACTCCGGCCGAGCGCGGTTGGAAAACGTGGGAGCGAGCTTCGGGAAGCGAAGCAAGTTGACGCGCTCACTGATATCGGCTTGTAGCTTTGGAAAGAGGTCCGTGGCAAACACAGAAAGGGGTACGAGCGAGGATAGGCCATCAAGGGACCGAGAAATCTGCTCGTTGTTTGATCGGGCTTCAGCTACGGAGCCTGCGCGAGCCACCGTTGGACGTTGCGGGGGATGCATCGCTTAGGCTGTGGTTATCAAGGGTTCAGACTCGGCGAGAGCGTGAGAACCGCACGCAGCATCTAAGCGCGTCCACGACGAAGCGAGTTCTAACGACCACATGGGTTCGTTGTCGCCGTCGTCTCCGTCCGGTGTACCATGCCTTCGGGACACCGCTGTGGTCATAGTAGTCGCTAACCGTCCATACATGGACGGCTCCATCGGAACTTCGTCTTGGGAATCCCCGCGCACGCGAGCACCTTGAGCTGTAAGGAAACGGATAGCTGAGCCCACTGCCAAACCGGCCGCTCCGACATGGGCCGTGTCCGCCAAGGCAACCAAGTCCCCCACCCCATGCCTCCGAAACGTATGGGAAGAGACATCTCGGAGCGAGTGTTGCGGGGTAGGCTAGCTGCGGGAAGGCCCGATATCTCAGCCGCCACATCTAGGGTGGCATTGTTAGCGCGCTAGAGGAATGTCACGACGGTGTCGCCGTAGCCCTCGCCCCTGCCAAGACCTCGGGGGAGTGTACGGGCAAAGTGTCCGAAGCGGCGGTTGTAATGTTGATGGATACGAGTCACAGTGTGAGAGTGCCGGTGAGCCGCTAGACCCCTTAGACGTTCGCCGTAGGCCTCATACTTACTTAAGGCCGTTTCAAACACGTATCGAGCAAAATCCGATGTACCCATTGGCCTCCAGTACTTTCGTCCCTTCCGTGGAGACATTTACTCCCCGCATGATGTGGCCGTTGGGTAAGTTGTCAAAAGCATCACCGACACCCAAACGGGAATACAAACAGTTTTTGCGGATGGTTACTGTGAGGCCGACGCTAGCATACGCCTCCGGCATAGCGTCGCCAATAGCCACGAGAGACGCAGGGGGTCCTAGGAAGTGACCATCATTAGAATAACCGCAGACAACGGATTCGTTCGGGGCAATCGCAGCCAATTGTTTGTATACCCGGGAGGCAAATATTGCGAAGAACATAGCCCCGAGAACGCAACCTTGACGGACTCCACGGGTACTCGGGATGCGCATGGCCGGGCCGTGAGCATTTGATGAGTCGTAAACGTACAAGGTAGATGGACGGCCATACAACATAGTAGCGACGCGGAGCAACGGTCGAAGCGCGGGATTTGCTGACAGCTCCTCAAACAAGGGACGCCGCAAGAACTCGTTGAACGCGTTGGATGCGTCGCCTTGCATGTCCGCCCAGTCCGGTGAAACGTCAAGCGCGGCTCGAACCATGAACAGTACGATCTCAACCCCGCCGCGGACGCCGACCCTAAATTGGTGCCGAGGAGCCAACCATTGAGACACTTCGTCACCAATTACGGCGAGAAGCGCGCGATTCGCGGAACGAACTAAAACGGAGCCATTTCCAATCGGGTGCAATGTCCCCTTTTGGTTGCGAAGTTCGTGCTCTTGTGCGCGTCGTTGTTCGGGATCAAGCTTGTCTAGCGGGATAAGTGTGGCGGAGGCGAGGAATGAGGCAACGCCTGGTGGAACCTTTGCATTCACGATGGCTTCGGCTAAACCGTTGAGAGTGCAAGGGGAATCCAACGCGCGAAGAGTTTTAAACCTCCAACCGTCGACGTGAGGACTAGACTTCCGAGGGCATCTAGCAACGACCTCCATAATATCAACTTCCGAAGCACGGAATTTGATACGAGGGAGGGAGAAGGGATCCGGCAACACGTCCGCGAGGTCGTCATCGTCTTGTGGGTGGAACCGTAATAATTCCTCGTGCACCCCACGACCACTTGCAACGGGGTTGGAGCTTAGGGCCACCATAGCACGGCGGTACTCCCCAACCTCAGCTAGACTAGCCGCACGGTTGGCGACCTTGGCCGAGACGCCGTTATGAAAGGGTTGCGAAGGGGAGATGGGGTCGGTACCGGCCCTCGAAAGTGAGGTAGGTGGAGGTGCCCGCCCATTGGTAAGGGATGCGTGGGCGCGAGCGGCGTGATCCGTGATTCCGTGATCCTCTTGTCACTCTTGCCCCTTTTTTCATGTCCGTGCTCACGTTGTACTTCTTGTAATCCATAATTTCTGACGCACCGACGAACGAAGGCGGATGGAATATTCATCTTCCGGGCGTACGAGCCTCAAATATATGCTACTCAAAATCCCTTTCGACGGTTCAATGCAAGCCGCCCTCTTATCCAACGACTCTTATCCGACGTCGTTACCAGGTAATCGCTGACGCTGGCAATGACGTGGGACACTGATCGAGGGCCCCGTCAGCTCGCCACCCTGCAGGGGACTGACTGTAGTGTAGCCAGACTTGGCAGCTGTCGCCCCCGCCCCACCCGCCGCCCATCAAAGCTGACGATACATTCAGCACTCCACCCTCGCCGCCCACCGCCACGCCATCCTCTCCAACTCACGTATTCCACAGGCACCCACTCCTCCGCACGGAAGGCTCGACGCGGGGAGATAAGGTAGGACGAGGCGACCCTTTGCTCCCCGGATGCAGTACGAGTATACCACTATTGGTTGGCAGCACATCGAACGAGGCGGCCACCGATGAAGTGCCATCATCGCTCGAAAGTTTAAAATTGCGACGACTCGACCAGTGCCTCGCGACTCGTGCTCAATGCCGCCCCTTACTTTTGTCATTTACCTGCCCTGCAGGAGGCCTGTGTTGTTGCGGCTCGTGCGCCCCGGCTTTGAGCGAGGATGACGGGCGAGGCGGAGGGCGTTGTCGCGCCGATGGCCGCTCTCTCGCTGCGCGTCTTGCGCTGCTCGCCGCCCAACGGACCGGAAGCCGCCTCGCCGCAGGGCGGCTCATCCGCTGCGCCGGGAGGTCGCCTGCAGACCACTGCGCTCTTCGGCTTCACGCCACCTTCGCTTCGCGGATCCTCGGGGCGTAGCGGCTGGAACTGGAGTCGTCCGTCGACGGGCAGCGGCGGCGGCAACGTTGGCGGGAGTGGGTTCGGAGCCGGTATGGCCTTCGGGGGCGGTGGCGCGGTGCGTCCCCTCGTGCACCTCCCCGTATTTTATGCCTTTCTCCCCCTCTAGGTCTTTGGGGGCATGCGAACGGTTATTCGGCTGTTCATAGGCTAGCACAAAGCGGGCAGCGTTAGGGGGATAGAGCGTTGAGTGCGGTGTCGTTTAAGCGTGGACAGTGGTGTTGTGTGGGGCGGAGGGGGGGAGCCATGAGTGTTGAGTGGATGTTAACAAGGGTGATATGGAGGGAAGGGGGGGATGATGGTATGTGAATGGATTGAGACAAATGGGTAAGTGTTTGGTAAGTGAATTGAAGGGAGGGGTACGTAGGTGGTGGGGTGAGAGAGAGAGTGTGTGTGAGTGAGTGGGTATGTGTGTGTGTGTGTGTGTGTGTGTGTGTGTGTGTGTGTGTGTGTGTGTGTGTGTGTGTGTGTGTGTGCATATGTGTGTGTGTGTGTGTGTGAGTGTGTGTGTGTGTGTGTGCTTAAGCGCGCGGGTGATTGCGTGTGTTTGTGTGTGAGTGCACGTGTCTGTGTGTGTATGTGTGTCCGCGCGCATGTGTGAGTGCGTGTGTGTCTGTTTGTTTGTGTGTTGTACAGATATGAGGGTGGGTGGTCATACAGGTCTGTGCTTGAGGAATGGGCTACACACACAAACACACACACACACACACACACACACACACACACACACAAACAAAACGTGTCCAGCCCAATCAGCAGCAGCACATGGTCACCACCATCATGGCGCAATGCCATAGCAACCATCACTGCCTTTGATTTCCTTCATCCTCGCCCAACATCAGCACTGCCATTGCCATCAACACAGCCATTCTCACAGCTACTGCATATGCACAGTCGTCCGCCCTGACTGGCATCTCTACCGTTAATCTCTAACCATACCATCATCACCACCATCACACCATTCGCCATCACCGATTAGCGCCTTAAACGCATCCATCATGTCCACTGCCGCCGCTACCACATGCACCGTCATCACCACCAGTCACTCGTCCACAACACCATCGCCTTAACCCCCAATGCTCCCCAGCAACACACGCAACAGTACCCCAATCAAGGCCATCCCCACCACCTCAATCACCTCTGACTTCACCATCCCATGATCCTCATTTCCCTTGTCACCACCGCCCTCACCCTCACTACTTTAGGCAGTAACTCCACAACTACCACCGCCACAGCACAGTCCTTCCCACCATCTGTTACTCTCTCCACCGTCTCAGCCAACACCAAAGTGTCTATTATCCCCACAGTCATCACAAGCCACCATGTATCCACCATACATAAGCCACAACAGCACCGTAGTCTCTTCACTCTCTTCGTTCCCCGCATATTACACTCTCAACAGTATCACAATCGCAGCTGTGAACCACCCGTACCTATGTCCCACGCTGCTTTCAATCACTGACATTTACCTCCCTGTCAAACTCGGTTTTATTTAGTTTATTGGCTCTGGAGGCACTGGACACGCCACGCGCCTGTGGCCGCTGGGAAGCATCACCACCGGCGCAGGTACGTCTCACGAACTCCATTTCACCCTCCGTTGAAATGCTTTTCGATGTGTTTGACTGCCGGTATGTGTGTGTGTGTGTGTGTGTGTGTGTGTGTGTGTGTGTGAGGTTGTGTGTGTGTGTGTGTGTGTGTGTGTGTGTGTGTGTGTGTGTGTGTGTGTGTGTGTGCGCGCGCGATAGAGGTATTTGCAAGTGTGTGGGTGGATGAATGGTGGCGTGATTGAGTGTTTGTGTAGTGCGCGCGCGTGTGTGTGTGTGTGTGTGGGGGGGGGGGGGGAGAGATGTGCGTGTGCGTCTGTGCGGGTGAATGAATGGGTGTGTGTTGGGGGATGGGGGGGTCTGGGTGTGTGCGCCCTGCCTCATGCCTTCTACCTGTACATCTGCACCGTGTCGAATAAAGGCCGCCCAACTGTCCAATGTGCGCCGCATTAGCTTTGAAGACGCGGCGGGGCGGCCCTGTGAAGGTGCTCATCATGATGAGTGACACCGGCGGCGGCCACCGCGCGAGTGCGCAGGCCATCAAGGCCGGCTTTGAGCAGCTCTACGGGAAGAAGTACAAGGTGGGTTCTCTTGTTGTTGGGAGGAGTCTCTTCGCAAGGCAAGGCTATTTCCCAGTTTTAGGACTTCGATTATTCAATTTAGGTTTTAGGGTAAAGACCCAAACCCCATCACCTGCTGAATACCTCATGCCGCATGTCTAAAGGTCGTCATGGTTTTTAATTCCCGAATTTAGATTAAAGTGCATTGCCTTTTTGGGGGTTTTGACCCGCCGTTGCGTCGCGCGGTGCAGGTGGAGATTGTGGACTTTTGGACCCATCACACCGGCTGGCCTACCAACCAAGTGCCCAAGGTGCGCCCGACTGTGTCACATCAAACCCTTAAACAGCGATGGTGTCAATACTGTCTCTTTTAAGCTTCGTTTGCAGCTGCGGCGTTGTTCCATTTGTGGTATTTTTTTCTGTGTTGATATACATCAATAGCACTAAAATTCTTTATATGTTCAAGATACACACTTTGCTGTGAAGAGACCTGGAGACTGATCCGTTATGTTTGTGTGCGTGTGTGTGTGCGTGTGTGTGTGTGTGTGTGTGTGTGTGTGTGTGTGTGGTGGATGCCACTCCGCAGACGTACAGTTTTCTGGTGAAGAACGCGTGGATGTGGCGGATCGCGTTCAACGTGACGCAGCCCCGCGTCGTTCACGTTCCGATGCAGACCCTTAACACCGTCCTCTCCTCCCGCAAGCTGAACGAGGCCTTTGACGAATACGACCCCGACCTCGTCGTGCGCTCCCTCTTCCGTGCCTCTCCCTTCCCCCCCCCTTGTCTGCTATCTACCGTCAGTGTGTTGCTTCCAGCTCAATTTTCTCATAGTGCCAATCCCTCCTCTTTTGTTCTGCTCCCCTCGCCCGCCAGATTTCTGTCCACCCCGTGATGCAGCAGACGCCAATCAACATCCTCAAGGCGCGCACCAAGTGAGCCCCATTTCCCTCATTACTTTCTCTTGCCCACCCTACAAAACGGAAGACCGTGTTTGTCACCCAATGGTGCCCATCCTCAAACCATTCGGCAACATGGCACGAGAAAGTAGACGACTGAGTAAGTAAGCAAACAGACAGGCAAACAAATGCAGGACTGGCTGCATGAATGAATGAATGCGCAATCGGTCAATTATTAGAGGAACGAAAGTTGATGAATGCGGAGTGGATGCATGAATCACATCATTAATTTATGCAATTGATATGGCTTGATGCAGCTTGTTGGCTGCGAGTGATGGATGTGTCCGTCGTTCATACATGGCGGAGATTCTTGTCTGCGCCAGTGATCTGACTGCTCTGACCCACGCCCCAATTCTGCAGAAAAGCGGGGGCTAAGCCGGTTCCCTTTGCCACAGTGGTCACCGATCTCACCAGATGCCACAACACCTGGTGCGACTCCGCTTTGCCTGACCCTCCCCATTTCTGCGTTTGGGGTTGCTAAAGTTAAGGGTCGAACTATGTACCTTTACGCGAGGCTCTTCGCAGTCTATTTCCGGTTTCCTGTTTTTTAAGGACGCTCACTCGATCGGAAGAGGTGTCTGTGTGTGTCTGTGTATGAAAGCGCGCGAGTGTATGTCTGTCACGTGTTTGTGAGAGAGTGTGAGTAAGTGTGTATATGCGCGCGTGTGTGTGATTGAGAAAGAGAGTGTGTGTGTGTGTGTGTGTAAAAGTGCGTGAGCTTGAATATGTAATATTGTGTGCGTGTGTGTGTGTTTGTGTGTGTGTGTGTGTGTGTGTAAAGTGAATGAGCTTGAATATATATTTGGGAGTGTGTGTGTGTGTGTGTGTGTGTGTGTGTGTGTGTGTGTGTGTGTGTGTGTGTGTGTTCACGGTTGGTGCGCTGGTGCAGGTTCCATCCCAAGGTGGACCGCTGCTTTGTGCCGACGGAGGAAATGCGGCAGCAGGCAAAGTCGCTGGGGCTGAAGGATCAGCAGCTGGTGGTGCACGGTGAGCCTCGCCCCTTTCCCTCCTCCGAACACACATTTCCCTGTCTTTGAGCTCTGAACTTACAAAACGGTGCATCACAGCGCCTTATGGAACGTAGTAGTATTCCAAAACACACCACAGAGCCAAACAATTCATTTTTTGCAAAAAACATACGCTGCACACCGTAAAATGTTTTAAACAATATTCTGTCTGAATTTTTATGAAAATAGATCACGAAACCGAACAGCGCATTGCCACACTCATAACTAAAACAATTGGCAGTCCGTAGCCAGAGACACCCCTGAAAAGAGGAAGCGCAAAGGCAGTCAAAATAGATGCAATTTAGAATAAAGTCATCGAAGGACCAAAGAAAAAAAATGTAAAAATTAGTTTAGGGAAATATTTCTCCAATTTGACGAGCCGTAGAATTTTCAGTTAAAAAAAAATCTCACAGAATCACAACAACAAAATAAAAGAATTTGATGTGTTTGACGTCCGGGATAGCTCTGACCATGTGAAAGAGAGGAGAGTCCCATGAGAACACACCAAACAAGGGAAAACAGGGAAATGTGTGAAGCCGTGTAATAATTCAAAGAACATATAATAGCAGAAACCCAAATATAATCAGCACGTGACAGGACATAATAGGCTTGCAAGCATCAATGCAATGAGCTTAGCAATTAACAGGCTAACTATTTAGGAACAGCTTAACAGCAGCGACCAACAGGAAAGTTGGCTGGTCAGAGCGCAGCTGCAAACCTTTCTACGCGTAAACTCCAAGAACAATGCAAAGGAAGCACAGAGCAAAATGACAGCACCGGAACAGACCCACTCAGAGCAGCAAACAGTTCCATAACGCACTGTGTGCTTTACTGAACGCACAGTTTTTCCTACTTTCCCAACAAACTTCAATGAGCTCTGCTCTGTTTTCCTTGCCGTTTCTGTGCAGGCCTTCCCATCCGCCCCGTGTTCAGTCAGACGCTGCCGTCGCGCACAAAGCTGCGCAAGATGCTGGCACGCCCTCCCCTCCCTCCCCCAGACAAAAAGATGATTCCAATTCAGATGAACAGCAGATTGGCGATTACATCTTTTTAGTTCCAAGGCCATAAGAATTGATGCCGCTCCTCCTATCTCTCTTTGGCTGTGGCGTGTGGCGGGGCTGCTCACACGGGGCGGGGTGCGCTGGTGGGCAGGGGATCAACGTGACGAAGAAGACGGCGCTGTTGGTGGGCGGCGGAGAGGGGATGGGGAACTTGGAGAAGACGCTCAAAGCGCTGTCCAAACACAACGTCGACTGTCAGGTGGCCCCCCTCACCCTCCCGTCCAACAGCGTCACACACAGGCGTACACGCACACACACACACACACACACACACACACACACGCAGTCAAAAACAGACGCGGACTTGCACACACGCACAAACGCGGACATAAACGCACACACCCATGCACTATCTTTTTCCCTCAAACACACACTCCCTCTCTCCCACACACACTCGCGCACATACTCATACAAAGGGATGATTGGCGATGCGATGCGTTGTGGGGTGGCAATGAGGATGACTGAATTGCGGAATCCTCCCATGCCACCCACATCCCTCCTCCCAACCTCATCAACCATGTACTCTTTTACCTATACCATGCCACTCATCACAGGCTTCCACACACATTATTCTCCCCCTCCCTACCTCCACCTTTCTTCACACTCCTCTCTTCCACCTTTCTATCCCCCACTCATCTCATCCTCCACACACACACACAGTCAACGCAAATTACAAAACTATCACGTCTAAGAGGGGCTGACATGCGAGGGTTACGGGGAATCGTCTAGCTGAGCGGTTCGCGTGTGTGTGTGTCGGTGGGCGGGGGCAGGTGGTGGTGATTTGCGGGCGCAACCAAAAGCTTATGAGCAAGCTGGTGGCGACGGAGTGGGCGCCCAACATGGAGGTGGTGGTGAGGGGGTTTGTGGACAACATGCACCAGTGGATGGGCGCCGCGGACTGCATCATCACCAAGGCGGGGCCGGGCACCATCGCGGAGTCCCTCATCTGCGGCCTCCCCATCATCCTCAACGGCTTCGTGCCCTGCCAGGAGGCGGGCAACGTGGCGTACGTGACGGACAACGGCGTGGGCGCGTTCGAGCGCAAGCCGGACCGGATCGCGGCGACGGTGGAGGAATGGTTTGGGGAGAAGGCGGCGGAGCTGGAGGAGATGAGGGCGCGCGCGAAGGCGATGGGTCGACCCGGCGCGCTGTTCCGCATCGTCGAAGACCTTGCGCAGATGGCGCAGGCCGCCCTCCTCGCCCCCCTCCCCGCATAACCAGCCCCCGCCTCCCCCACCCCTTCTCACACCCTAACCCCCCCCCCCCCCCCTTCACCCCTCACACTCCCCTTTTGAGCTGTCGTCCGCTGTGGATTGGCAGATGAGGATTTTCAAATTATTCATTCGCTGATTTACACTCTTTCAAACAGCCAACACTAGGGGTACAGGCAGGAAAGGCAGGGCGATGGTGGGTGTCATGTCTAGAGGGGGCTGTCATGATGTTGTAGCACATCATTCGTTTGTCTGTCTGTCTATCTCATGATATTTCTGCGCGCCTTCACTTGAAAACAGTTCATTTGAAGCGGCCGAGTCCGTTGCAAAAGAGGCATTCAGTGGTGCCGGTGCCGCGGCAGGCACGGCAGCGGTTGGTGATCTTCATGTTGAAGCCCTTCCCCGGCGGGTTGCCTCGCAGCTGCCCCACCGCGTTCTTGATCACATACCCCGCGCGCCTCATCACGTTCACTTTCACCTTCTCCGGCTCCAACACCCCCGCGCCCTGCGACCGGCAACCGCACAACCCGCTCTCAGTCGACACGCAAACGGGACGACGCGATGTAGGGAGGAGGTCGCAGGGCATGGCAGGGTTGTCATCGTTGTCGTATACTCGGCGTCGTGGTCGCACCTGGCAAGTCTGGCAAGTGACGGCCCCCGTTCCTTTGCAGTGAAGGCAAAACGTCTCGCCGCGCTCCCGCCGACTGGCAGCCTGGGCTCGACGGCGGCCGAGTCGCGCGCCACGGTCGCACACGTTAGACCACTCACATGGTGGGCTAGGTTAGGGATATTTAGGGCAAGGGGTTGGTGTGTCGCAGTTGTAAAGGGATGGTCGACGCAGACGGACGATCGAACGGGAGGGGGTAAAGCACTTCCTATTATAATACCGCCGAAAATCGGCGACGTCGTATTTTACTACTCTGAAACCGCAAAGAAAGTAAGCAACGGCGGCCGTTGAATACTGTCGATGGAGTTGGGCCGGTGGAGGGCCGCACGCCAGTAGCCGTGGTGTCAACCACGACATGGGCTGTGGCAATTGATGTCGGTCGGAGTTGCGTAGGGAACGCGGGGATCGAGAGCGCGAGATGTTGTCGCTTCGATCAGGAACGGAGGATCACGACGTACATTCTTAATGTCCGTTAAGTACTGCCACTTCGTCAGCAACTCTTCTCCAGCTGTGGACGAGGCAGGCGTGCTATCGCTCGAAGGGGAATACGGCCAGGCGAGTGGACTATATGCAATAAGGGTCACAGAGGCGTTGATCTATGTGCTGGAAGGGCGAGCGGAGTGGTGTGGACATACCCGTTCAAGCAGTTGGTGTACGAGGTTTTGGTGGACCTTCCGCTCACTATCCGTCGGCTGCTCCGACGCTGACGTCGCCAAGCGCACCGCCCGGAGTCCACCCGCTGGCTTAATCCCGGCCTTCCGAGACACCAACCGCGAACAAGGTTGCGGCTTCCCGATGACTAAAGCCGTAGGATGCGTCGCCATTTTGTACACAGCGATTCGATGGTGGCGAGGGCTACACTGTTGAGTGGAAAGGTCGTGAAGACGTGAAGTCTGATGTGATATCGCAAGTGGCCGAGTGCAGACAGTACTACTGCTAGTGCCTCCGTGACGAGTAGGGTCAGTCCTTGGTGTGTCGCTCACCAAATTCAGTCAAGTCGGCGAGAAGTGATGCTGGTAAGATCGGATACGCGGGGCACGTCGGCACTGCGTCGGCGCTGCTGCGGCGTGTTGCGGTCGCCGTACGCGCATGTCGAGCGCTCTGAGAGCATAGTAGTCGGTCAGGTGTGTGGTCGCCGGGCGGAGCGATATACACGGAAGCGCAATTTTGCAGAAACAGTGTTTGTTCACGCGGTTGAATCGGTGCTTGTCTGCTGACGCGACATTACAGGCTGGCAGAATAAGAAATACAATGAAATTGTGGGTAGGTGCGTCGTAGTAAAAAACATTTCTTACAAGAAAAAGCAGTGGAGGCCACCAAGTTAAAAAGAAGAAAAGTGGTGCGTCGTAGTCGTACAAATATAAGAATATCTAATCTGCCGGTACGATGTCGGTAGCTACCCGTACATACGGCCCGCGCGGTAGTATCGTATAGTCGTTTTATTTTGGACTCGTGAGAAAGCAGTGCATGTACCTGTACAATAAAGCACTCGTCATTCATTGGGCGATACACAGATCGATACGTATATCATATATAAAATTATTCTTACAAGCAATGGAAACTTGCTTGAAACCACCAAGCAAAAAGGAGAAAGGGGGAAAAACCCCCACAGGCCTAAGCTAACGCTACATAATTCGGATCGCTATGGCTAATTGAAAGTTGCAAGTGAAAATGGTGGCATTCACCAGCAAAGAAAAGGAAAAAACAGGCACATAAGCCAAAGCCCTCGGAGCAGGGAGGAAGGCACCATCATATGCACCATCCTAATTGATTTAGTTTGGATCGCAGAGAGCATACGCAGTGTGACTTAACAATATACGCAATTTCATGAATCGCAAATGGAAAACAAAAATGCAAAGCGATATACATCCTACTACTATAATTTGCTAAAAGTTGTGTGTGTGTGTGTGTGTGTGTGTGTGTGTGTGTGTGTGTGTGTGTGTGTGTGTGTGTGTGTGTGTGTGGGGGTGTATCCCCTTATCATGAGCTCGATGGGGTTCGGTACTGCAAATGCGACATTTTATTTTTAGAAAAAGACCGATTTGGTGTAAAGCGCACTTATTAGGGGGCCTTCGCGGCAATTTGCAATAAACTCTGTACTAAACGGACCGCGTGCCACGTAGCGCGTTGGCATGCGTCAGCATGTAATCATTACAACTGACTCGGAATCCCGGTAGATCTACTTGAGGGTCTACCTCCGGCGACGGCATCGGGCGTCGAGAGCATGGCCAGCACACCCTAGCCAAACAAACCTGAACCTCGAGAGTGAAAGTGTTAGCGAGCGGTTGTTTCATGATACTTACCGTATGAAGCCGGCAGAATTTGGCGAAAAACTCGAGGAGCTGCATGTGCCGACCATAATGTTGTACCCGAGTCGTGGCGCCAAGTTCACGCGGACTATGGGTTGCTCGTTTTGTTGGCACGTCTCGATACTGCGGGCGCCCTACATGTTTTATCACGGAAGCTAAGGATGAACCCGGACCGCATTTCGAAAATATCTGTGACGATGGTGCGGTGGATGCGGCAGCGCTGGGGGGCTAATGTTGTATGCGGACTAGATCTTTCGCGGCTGCCCACCTACGTGGACGCCATCAAGACACGGATTGCCGTTGAAAATTTCCTGCTTTTCGGCATCATCGATTGCACCCTCAGACGCACTCGGCGGGTGAAATATGGACATGCGGTACCATGGACATGCGGTATCTGACATAGCGGGACCATACAGAGGGTGTGGAGGGGAAATGGCTCTGTCCGTGGTGGAGGCAGGATGGGCGATTGCCCAAGCGGTAGCACCGTCGTGTCCGTAGCCATACAATTTACTTTACTGCAAATTGAAAAAGATGGATGAATCTTTACTGCAATCTTTACTGCAATCTCTTTCTTTATTGCAATTTGAGACCAGATTGCAATAAAGGTTCATTGCAATTTGGTCGTACGCGAGGGTGTACGCGCTGACGTGTCGCGATGATGCTGACGTGTTACTGCAAAGTTTATTGCAAATGGCCGCGAAGGCCCCCTATTGGGATCACCGTTGTTACGGGTACTAGTACCCTAGGAGCCCCTTTGGCGATGGACTCTTAGATGGTAGATGGCCCTCCGACATCTCACAATGATAATTACATTCATTCTTGGCTGCAAGACATCGTGGAGGCTCATCAACTCCTCTTGGACAAGATCATTTGATTTGCTACGGCGGACTTCGGAGGAGCTCATGCAAGTTTTCGTTTGATGATCATGTGTGCGGTACGCCGCTATGGGCTTTTGTTCCGCACCCTCCCCCCTGATATCTGCCGACGGTACCTTGTTACTGCATGTAGGGCCGTTCGTAATGTTGTTTTCCGAATCTTGGGCGTTTCTCAGGACGTCCAAACGCTCGATCAATTGAATTGTTTTAAGCGCCACTCCCCCCCCCCCCCCCCCCCCCCCCCCCCCCGCGGAGTTTGGGGGGCTTAATAATGTATACGATCCCCCGAGCTCGACGCTTAACCTGCTCACTATACTTCATTCATTGCGACCCTTGCCAACATGACAAGTGATTACGAGTCCAAGTAGCTAGGTCCTATGTACGGTCTTATCCGTCGGGAACTACTGCATGCTGCTACTTCTACTTTGCCGTGGACGGTCCAATTGCGCAATTCGCATGATACGATCTCCACTATGGGCGGGTTTTCGGAATGTGATCTCGTGGTGTTGAGTAACACACTTAATCAAGACCTTTCCGATTATGTTGGGCCCGATGTCGAGTTGGAGGTGTCTACGGTTAACAATGTGGGGGCGCCTACTACCCAATTAACTTGCCTACGACTTCCGACTCCCGACGCTCTCACTCGCTCGGGAGATTCCGGGGGCCATATTCAACGGGGCATTTCGCGCGTTCTTCGTGCCGGGGCATACCTTGACATCTTTGCGTTTCGCAGACCTCCCCCAGCGGACTATATGAGGGTGATTTCGGGTACGGGTCGCGGGGCTTTGACTCGCTTTTTTGCTTCACGTAAGTCTAGTTTCAAGGTGCCATCCGAATCTTGTACGACAGCAACGATTTGCGGTTGGAGGTCCGCCGTATTCGGTCGGGAGCTTCTCGAGACCGACTTGGGGATTTGGCTTGATTAGCCTTCATGACTCCACACCGTCATGATGTGGAGCCATGAAGTATGATGTGACATCCACGAGTGCTCAGACGCACGAGCACCAATGCTCTTCATATAGATGCTCGTCTTTCACTCCGGGGCAGTCTTGCATTGGGGGCTCATTATGGCAAACTCGATGCGGACCTCTGTATTTCCGCTTTGCTTGGCATGCCTTCGGTTCAGTCGATCCATGACTACTATCCCTTCGCTCTTGAGGATGGGGGCCGGTTGGCGCCTATGGCGGTTGAGTTGGTTGATTGCCTTACTGTTGTGGTGACGGGTTGTCGCTTCCTTATCATGGGTGTTGGTGCCTCTCGTTCTTTGCGTTCTCATAATTTTGTCAGTATGCAAAATTTCGTTTGTCGAGTTACTTATGTTCCCTTTCGGCGTTTTTGGGGGATGTGCTGCGAGAACTCATGCAACGTCTTCGTGTTGCTCTTCATGGTATTTTGGGTTCCTATCTCCGCGACGCTTTGCAAGAGGGGAGTGTTGATGCTGTGGCATGTCTTCATGTTCGTCGGGCATAGGTTTTTCCGTCCTCCATTCTTCTTTTTCCTTGGTGGTCTCCACCGCTTTTCCTTGTAAAAAATTGTATATATTCACAGAGATAAGCAACAACAGCAACCAACCTATTCCGCCGCGCGGTACAGGTACAGTACGTATCTGTAGCATCCAGCTGTCACTCCACTCTCAGTAGCATGCCAGGGACTTGTACCACCCGCGTACGTAGACATCGAGAATATAATCATTCGTACGGCGGCGCATCGATTATTGTTATTAGTTTCGATAACCACTTAAGGATTAGTTGTCATCATGACCTGTGCAGAGGTTTGGAGCTTATCATCATCGCCCTACCGGCGAGCTAAGCTATTCTTTATATTCGTTTGACTTGCTAGGTTTATGCACAATGTAAGGATACTTAGTGCTTCCTCTTACCGTGCTTTGGATTCCGTGATCCTCTTGTCCTTTTATTAACCCACCCCTTTTTCCGTGTCAGTGCTCATGTTGGTCAACTTGTAATCAAAATTTCAGCCCCATCGGCGAGGGCGGCTTATTTATTAAGGAAAACTGCCGTTCAGATAAGGAATTATCAAATTACAGGAAAGGCAAAAAAACAGCAATCGTTTTGCCCCTTTTGCTGAATGCTAAACACAAATCAATGCTTTTGACGTAAGTGGGAGCGCAAATTGAGAGAGATTGAGAAGAGCTTATCTTTCCTTGTCCGTGCTCATCTTGTTCTTCTTGTGAACACTTATATTGAGAAGAGCTTGCGGTTTAGCGTTGACATGAGAATGTAATCAAAAGCGGAAAAGAAGATGGTGTCTCTCACCTCCCTCCAATGCACCGGGCTTAATAAATAGGTTTAGCCTAGCTACCTCCTGGATGGACTCGCATGCTCCTCATGTCTTGCGTTAGGGCTCTCGTAACGGTCTCATCATACTTGGCGACGTAGCTTGTCCGCCTCGGG